>JZKD02S2388926.1:0-15280 GCA_000966675.3 Picea glauca | reverse complement strand
AAATTGAGAATAAATTTAAGCACCAGAAAAAATGGTATTTCAGGTCTGAAAACCCACAACAACCAAATTATGACAAAGACGGCCCTAACAAACAGTCTCCTGAAAACCAATCCAAGATACAGGAAAATAAGGGTCATAGGAAGGCAATGGACACCGGAAAATGATGCGAGCTCCAAAAAATCCCTTGGAACAACACTGTTGAATGTCGCTCAAAATAGTAATTGGTGGATGAGATTAAAGACAAAGAGCCAAACTCTGATTCAGAATATGATTCTGAAAATAATGGTAAAGGAAAAATCATTGATGCGGACCCCACTGTTATTTCATGACCGCAGAAATTCAACCAGAAGAACCAACAAATCCTTAAGAGGGGGAGCACCTTTTTCATTCACAGATGTGGGTGAAGGGGACCCCACTGCATTTTATTGATGATAGCAGAAGCCAGGAGAACCTCATCTCAGCAGAGGTCATCAAAAAGTTGTGATTGTTGAAAACACCACTTCTACAGAGATACAACATTAGGTGACTTCGCCAAGGATGAGATCTTTGTGTCAGCCAACAATGTCGATTATCATACGGCATCCAACCCTTCAAGGATGAGGTATTATGTGATGTTTCCCCACTAGATGTCTATGATGTGCTCTTGGGACAACCATATATGTGGAGACACCATGTTGTTTATGAGTCTCGACCCCATAGTGTCATTGTTACTTTGGGGGGTCATCTTTACAGAATACGAGAGGTAGTTCCGACTACTGTTCCACCTAAAAAGTGTCACAAGGTAGTATCTCATACTGCAAAATTCAACTTCTTCACAATCTGTTCAAAAGGAGAACAAAAGGACATTGCAACCACTATAGCCTTTCCCATTCACCTTCTATCCAACAGAAGTAGATTGACAAGGTTGCAGCAAAGCGCAAAGATTCCTTCTGCACACCATCCTCTCATGTATCTTAAATTGTTGAACAACCTCAACCCAAATGAGGCCCACATGACTTTTGACATTTCTTCTCCTAGGGTTAGGTTTTTGGCATTCTTGCTTATTGTAAAAAGGCCTTCAAAGCCTCATTGTAATCATCTTCTTGTGAATGCGAGTAGCCGTCACATCTCTTCTTAGAGATAAGCTACCACCATTCTAGCGAGTCTTTCACTCTATATTTTTATAGTCTCTGTACATTTATTTCATTAATAGAAATCATGTATTACTATATATCTATGTTTATCGTTGCATCTTTGATACTTTTCTGTTATATTATTGAATATCTTCGATATCTTTGTGCATTTATTTATTATATCTCTGCTCTCATTTCGTGCCGAAAATAATCCAGGTTAGTGGTATTAGAGCAGGATTCTCTTGATCATTTTTTCAGTGCATGTCCCCGATGAGGTCCGAGTATAGAAATTTGGGTCTCAATCTTGTCTCTCTTGAAGACAATCTCTCTCACACACCCAAGAAATCCTCAATGGCAGAAGAAAATAAAAATGATGGAGTAGACAATCCTATCAATCTGTTGCTTGAGCAAGCTCTCACACGAAAAAGGGATGAAATGATGAATAATTTTTCCCACATCCTTGAACACCCATCGATAGCATCAGGCACATCTTCATCAAGTGAAAACTTTGAAGGCACCTCACCTTTCAAGGTACATGCTAATTTTGATAGTCCTATATTTGAAATACAGATAGATGTAGAAGCCCTAGAAAAATGGTTAACACTGCTAGAAGGTTATTTCTCTGTTCAAAATTTTTTCGACAAAGAAAAGATCACCTTCACACTCCTTAAAGATCTCCCTCATGTCAAACATTGGTGGGAAACTTACTAGGAGCAAAGTTCCACAAAGGAGTCTGGAATATATGGGGTTGATCTCACTTGGGATTTTTTTGTGGATGCAGTAAAGGAATAGTATTACCCTGTTGGAAATTATGAGGACCAATACATGAGATGGACCACACTATGGAAAGAGAGGGGTCAAGAATTATTGGAGTTCACCAATACCTTCCATACCTTGTGCACCAATCTGGGTATCAAAGACTCCAAGCGACATTTGGTTATGAAATACCATGGGGCTATACACAAATACATCCAGACATAAATGGATCTTCTGCACAACTCATCACTCGGTGCTGCTTATCGATATGCTATTGAAATTGAGGAGAAATTTAAGCACCAGAACAAATGGTATTTCAGGTCTACAAATCCGCAACAACCAAAGTATGACAAAGATGGCCCTAACAAACAGTCTCTCGAAAACCAGTCCAAGACACAGGAAAAGAAGGGTCATAGGAAGACAAAGAAGGACACCAGAAAATGGTGCGAGTTCCACAAAAGCCTTTGGAACAACATCGATGAATGTCACTCAAAACAGTCATTAGTGGCCGAGATCAAAGACAAAGAGCTGAACCTTGATTCTGAAAATAATGGTAAAGGACAGATCATTGACACAGACCCCACTACTATTGTCATAGCTGCAACAATTCAACCAGAAGAACCAACAGATCCTGAAGAGGGGGAGAGCCTTTTTCATTCATAGATGTGGGTGAGGGGGACCCTGCTGCATTTTATTTTTTGATAGTGGAAGCCAGAATAACCTCATCTTAGCAGAGGTTGTCAAACAGTTGGGATTGTCGACAATTCCACACCCACAACCATACAACATTGGGTGGCTTCACCAAGGATGAGATCTTCGTGTCAACCAATAGTGTCTATTATCATATGGAATACAACCCTTCAAGGATGAGGTATTATGTGATGTTTCCCCATTAGATGTTTGTGATGTGCTCTTGGGCCAACCATATATGTGGAGATGCCATGCTATTTATGAGTCTCGACACCGTAGTGTCAATTTTACTTTGGGGGGTCATCTCTACAAAATACTAGAGGTAGTTCTGACTATTGTTCCACCTAAAAAGTGTTGCAAGGTAGTATCCCATACTGCAAAATTCAGCTTCTTCACAATCTATTCAAAAGGAGAACAAAAGGACACTGCAACCATTATAACCTTGCCTGAAGAACCTTTTATCCAACAGAAGCAGATCGACAATGTTGCAGCAAAGATTCCTTATGCACACCATCCTCTCATGCATCTTGAATTTTTGAATAGACTCAACCTCAACATATTCATGACAGACTTCCACAAACTCAGCAGCATGACATCTCCATCAAGACAAGCAACTCACCAAGATGCAGATTCAACAAACGTTTTTCCCTTTCCCCTGAGAAATCAATGCAATGGAGAAAATTTATTCCTAAGGAGGGAGGATTGATCCAGTTGGATTTTGGTGGCCACCCACCTTTTCCAACTAGATCAAAAAAAAATTCTGTCAGTTTTGGCAATTTACTATTTTTAGCAGATTTTAACTTTCGAGGCCATTTTGAGGGCCTAAATGAAGGTTTTTCGATATCAAGGATCTTAATAATATCCAAAGGCATGATTGAGACACCAAAATGAATCTCCTCTATGATACCTTTCCAACAAGATATTACGCGCCTAAAACAAAAATCGTATGCAAAAGTTACAACCCCGGGAAGTTGATGTACTAACTTACCCAAACAGGGCCCACATGACTTTTGGCGTTTCATCTCCTAGGGTTAGTTTTTTGGATGCCTAGGGTTTTTTTCATTTGTTCTTATTGTAAAAATGCCTTCATAGCCTCATTGTAATCATCTTCTTATGAATGCAAGTAACCGTTACATCTCTTCTCAAAGATAAGCTGCCACCATTCTAGCGAGTCTTTAACTTTTATTTTTACAGTCTCTATACATTTCTTTCATTAATAGAAATCATGTATTACTGTGTATCTATGTTTATGGTTTCATATTTGATACATTTCTATTATATTATTGAATATCTTCGATATCTCTGTGCATTTCTTTATTATATCTTTGCTCTCATTTCGTGCCGAAAATAATCTGGATCAGTGGTATCAGAAAAGGCTGCTCTTGATAGTTTTTTCAGTGCATGTCCCCGAAGAGGTCCAAGTATAGAAAATTGGGCCTCGGCCTTGTTTCTCTTGAAGAGAATCAATCTCTTACACCCAAGAAACCCTCAATGGTGGAATAAAAGAAAAATGACGGAGCAGACGATCATATCAATCTATTGCTTGAAATTGCTCTCACGCGACAAAGGGACGAAATAATGGAGAATTTTGCCCACATCCTTAAACGATTTTCGATAGCATCTTCATCAAGCTACCACTTTGGAGGAACCTCACCTTTCAAGGTACAAGTTAATTTTGATATTCCTATATTTGAAGGACAGATAGATGCAGAAGCCCTACAAAAATCGTTATCTCTACTAGAAGGTTATTTCTCTATTCACAATTTTTCCGACAAAGAAAAGATTACCTTCACACTCCTTAAAGCTCTCCCTCATGTCAAAAATTGGTGGGAAACTTATTGGGATCAAATTTCCATAGAGGAGTCTGGAATATATGGGGTTGATCCCACTTGGGATTTTTTTTTGGATGCGGTAAAGGAACAATATTACCCTGTTGGTAACTATGAGGACCAGCACATGAAATGGACCACACTGAGGCAAGAGAGGAGCCATGCAATTCTGAAGTTCACCAATCCATGCAGTTCCAGACTTCACCAATACCTTCCATACCTTACGAACCAAGATAGGTATAAAATAATCTGAGTGACATTTGGTTATGAAATACCGTGGGGCTCTACACAGATACATCCAGACTAAAAAGGATTTTCTAGACATCTCATCACTCGGTGCTGCCTATCGATCTGTTGTTAAAATTGAGAAGAAATTTAACACCAAAACAAATGGGAGTTTGGGTCTGCAAATCCGCAATGACCAAATTATGACAAAGACGGCCCTAACAAACAGTCTCCCGAAAACCATTCCAAGAAACGGGAAAAGAAGGGTCACAGGAAGACAAAGAAGGACACTGAAAAATGGTGCGAGTTCCACAAAAACCCCTGGCACAATACCAATGAATGTCGCTCAAAACAATCATTAGTGGCCAAGATCAAAGACAAAGAGCTGAAGCATGATTCTGAATCTGATTATGAAAATAAGGGTAAAGGATAGATCATTGACGTGGACCCCACTACTATTATCGCGACCGCAATAATTCAACCAGTAGAACCAATAGATACTAAAGAGGGGGAGCATCTTTTTCATTCACATATGTGGGTGAAGGGTACCCCACTATATTTTATTGTTGATAGTGGAAGCCATAAGAACCTCATCTCAGCAGAGGTCGTCAAATAGTTGGGATTGTCGAAAACACTACACCCACAACCATACAACATCAGGTGGCTTCACCAAGGATGAGATCTTTGTGTCAGCCAATAGTGTCGATTATCATACAGTATCCAACCCTTCAAGAATGAGGTATTATGTGATATTGCCCCACTTTATGTTTGTGATGTGCTCTTCGGCCAACCATATATGTGGAGACACCATGTTGTTTCTAAGTCTCGACCCTGTAGTGTCATTGTTACTTTAAGGGGTCATCTCTACAGAATACCAGTGGTAGTTCTAACTACTATTGTACCTAAAAAGTGTTGCAAGGTAGTATCTCATATTACAAAATTCATCTTCTTCACAATCTATTCAAAAAGATAACAAAAGGACATTGCAACCAATACAGCCTTGCCCCAAGCACCTTCTATCCAACAGAAGCAGATCAACAAGGTTGCAGCAAAGATTCCTTATGCACACCATTCTCTCATGTATCTTGAATTGTTGAATAGCCTCAACCTCAACATGTTCATGACAGAATTCCACAAACTTAGCAGCGCGACATCTCCAGCAAGACAAGCAGCTCACCAATATGCAGATTCAACAAATGCTTTTCACTCGCCCCTGAGAAATCAATGCAATGGCGACCATCTCTTCCTAATGAGGGAGGATTTCTCTAGGTTTATTTCAGTGGCCACCCATATTTTCCAACTGGCTCAAAACATATTTCTGGCAATTTTGGCAATTTACTATTTTTAGCATGTTTTAACTTACGGGGCCATTTTGAGGGTCTAAATGAAGGATTTTCAATATCATGGTTCTCAAAGATATCCTAAGGCATGATTGATCCCCCAAATTGAATCTTCCAGATGATACCTTTCCAATGAGCTATTACGCGCCTAAAATGGAGATCATACGCAAAAGTTACGACCCCAGGAGGTTGATGTAATAACTTACCCAAATGGGGCCCACGTGACTTTTGGCGTTTCATCTCCTAGGGTTAGGTTTTTGGAATTCCTTCTTATTGTGGAAATTCCTTCATAGCCTCATTGTAATCATCTTCTTGCGAATGCGTGTAGCTATCACATCTCTTCTCAGAGATAAGCTGCCACCATTCAAGTGAGTCTTTCACTCTGTATTTTTACAGTCTTTGTACATTTATTTCATTAACAGAAATCATGTATCACTTTATATCTATAATTATGGTTTCATATTTGATACATTTCTATTATATTATTGAATATATTTGATATCTCTGTGCATTTATTTATTATATCTCTGCTCTCATTTCGTGCCGAAAATAATTTGGATCAGTGGTATCAGAACAAGCTTCTCTTGATCGTTTTTTCAGTGCATGTCTCAGACGAGGTCCAAGTATAGAAAGTTGGGTCTCAACCTTGTCTCTCTTGAAGACAATTTCTCTTGCACACCCAAGAAACCCTCAATGGTGGAAGAAAATAAAAACGATGGAGAAGACGATCCTCTCAATCTGTTGCTTGAGCAGGCTTTCATGTGACAAAGGGATGAAATGATGGATAATTTTTCCCACATCCTTAAACTCCTGCCGATAGCATCAACCACATATCCATCAAGAAACCACTTTGGAGGCACCTCGCCTTTCAAGGTACAAGTTAATTTTGATATTCCTATATTTGAAGGACAAATAGATGCATAAGCCCTATAAAAATGGTTAAGTCTGCTAGAAGGTTATTTCTTTGTTCACAATTTTTCTGACAAAGAAAAGATCACCTTCACACTCCTTAAAGCTCTCCCTCATGTCAAACATTGGTGCGAAACTTACTAGGAGAAAAGTTCCAAAGAGGAGTCTGGAATATATGGGGTCGATCCCACTTTGGATTTTTTTGTGGATGCGGTAAAGGAATAGTATTACCCTCTTGGAAACTATGAGGACNCTCTATTCACAATTTTTCCGACAAAGAAAAGATTACCTTCACACTCCTTAAAGCTCTCCCTCATGTCAAAAATTGGTGGGAAACTTATTGGGATCAAATTTCCATAGAGGAGTCTGGAATATATGGGGTTGATCCCACTTGGGATTTTTTTTTGGATGCGGTAAAGGAACAATATTACCCTGTTGGTAACTATGAGGACCAGCACATGAAATGGACCACACTGAGGCAAGAGAGGAGCCATGCAATTCTGAAGTTCACCAATCCATGCAGTTCCAGACTTCACCAATACCTTCCATACCTTACGAACCAAGATAGGTATAAAATAATCTGAGTGACATTTGGTTATGAAATACCGTGGGGCTCTACACAGATACATCCAGACTAAAAAGGATTTTCTAGACATCTCATCACTCGGTGCTGCCTATCGATCTGTTGTTAAAATTGAGAAGAAATTTAACACCAAAACAAATGGGAGTTTGGGTCTGCAAATCCGCAATGACCAAATTATGACAAAGACGGCCCTAACAAACAGTCTCCCGAAAACCATTCCAAGAAACGGGAAAAGAAGGGTCACAGGAAGACAAAGAAGGACACTGAAAAATGGTGCGAGTTCCACAAAAACCCCTGGCACAATACCAATGAATGTCGCTCAAAACAATCATTAGTGGCCAAGATCAAAGACAAAGAGCTGAAGCATGATTCTGAATCTGATTATGAAAATAAGGGTAAAGGATAGATCATTGACGTGGACCCCACTACTATTATCGCGACCGCAATAATTCAACCAGTAGAACCAATAGATACTAAAGAGGGGGAGCATCTTTTTCATTCACATATGTGGGTGAAGGGTACCCCACTATATTTTATTGTTGATAGTGGAAGCCATAAGAACCTCATCTCAGCAGAGGTCGTCAAATAGTTGGGATTGTCGAAAACACTACACCCACAACCATACAACATCAGGTGGCTTCACCAAGGATGAGATCTTTGTGTCAGCCAATAGTGTCGATTATCATACAGTATCCAACCCTTCAAGAATGAGGTATTATGTGATATTGCCCCACTTTATGTTTGTGATGTGCTCTTCGGCCAACCATATATGTGGAGACACCATGTTGTTTCTAAGTCTCGACCCTGTAGTGTCATTGTTACTTTAAGGGGTCATCTCTACAGAATACCAGTGGTAGTTCTAACTACTATTGTACCTAAAAAGTGTTGCAAGGTAGTATCTCATATTACAAAATTCATCTTCTTCACAATCTATTCAAAAAGATAACAAAAGGACATTGCAACCAATACAGCCTTGCCCCAAGCACCTTCTATCCAACAGAAGCAGATCAACAAGGTTGCAGCAAAGATTCCTTATGCACACCATTCTCTCATGTATCTTGACTTGTTGAATAGCCTCAACCTCAACATGTTCATGACAAAATTCCACAAACTTAGCAGCGCGACATCTCCAGCAAGACAAGCATCTCACCAATATGCAGATTCAACAAATGCTTTTCACTCTCCCCTGAGAAATCAATGCAATGGCGACCATCTCTTCCTAAGGAGGGAGGATTTCTCTAGGTTTATTTCAGTGGCCACCCATATTTTCCAACTGGCTCAAAACATATTTCTGGCAATTTTGGCAATTTACTATTTTTAGCATTTTTTAACTTACGGGGCCATTTTGAGGGTCTAAATGAAGGATTTTCAATATCATGGTTCTCAAATATATCCTAAGGCATTATTGATCCCCCAAATTGAATCTCCTCGATGATACCTTTCCAATGAGCTATTACGCACCTAAAACAGAGATCATACGCAAAAGTTACGACCCCAGGAGGTTGATGTACTAACTTACCCAAATGGGGCCCACGTGACTTTTGGCGTTTCATCTCCTAGGGTTAGGTTTTTGGAATTCCTTCTTATTGTGGAAATTCCTTCATAGCCTCATTGTAATCATCTTCTTGCGAATGCGTGTAGCTATCACATCTCTTCTCAGAGATAAGCTGCCACCATTCAAGTGAGTCTTTCACTCTGTATTTTTACAGTCTTTGTACATTTATTTCATTAACAGAAATCATGTATCACTTTATATCTATAATTATGGTTTCATATTTGATACATTTCTATTATATTATTGAATATATTTGATATCTCTGTGCATTTATTTATTATATCTCTGCTCTCATTTCGTGCCGAAAATAATTTGGATCAGTGGTATCAGAACAAGCTTCTCTTGATCGTTTTTTCAGTGCATGTCTCAGACGAGGTCCAAGTATAGAAAGTTGGGTCTCAACCTTGTCTCTCTTGAAGACAATTTCTCTTGCACACCCAAGAAACCCTCAATGGTGGAAGAAAATAAAAACGATGGAGAAGACGATCCTCTCAATCTGTTGCTTGAGCAGGCTTTCATGTGACAAAGGGATGAAATGATGGATAATTTTTCCCACATCCTTAAACTCCTGCCGATAGCATCAACCACATATCCATCAAGAAACCACTTTGGAGGCACCTCGCCTTTCAAGGTACAAGTTAATTTTGATATTCCTATATTTGAAGGACAAATAGATGCATAAGCCCTATAAAAATGGTTAAGTCTGCTAGAAGGTTATTTCTTTGTTCACAATTTTTCTGACAAAGAAAAGATCACCTTCACACTCCTTAAAGCTCTCCCTCATGTCAAACATTGGTGCGAAACTTACTAGGAGAAAAGTTCCAAAGAGGAGTCTGGAATATATGGGGTCGATCCCACTTTGGATTTTTTTGTGGATGCGGTAAAGGAATAGTATTACCCTCTTGGAAACTATGAGGACTAGTACATGAGATGGAACACACTACGGCAAGAGAGGGAGCAAGAAGTTCTGGAGTTCACCAATATCTTCCATACATTGTGCACCAAGCTGGGTATCAAAGACTCCGAGAGACATTTGGTTTTGAAACACCCTGGGGCTCTACACAGATACATCCAAACTGAAATGGATTTTCTATACATCTCATCCCTCAATGCTCCTTATCGATATGCTATTGAAATTGAGAAAAAATTTAAGCACCAGAACAAACGGGAGTTTGGGTCTGCAAATCCACAACAACCAAAGTATGACAAAGATGGCCCTAACAAATAGTCTCCTGAAAACCAGTCCAAGACACAGGAAAAGAAGGGTCACAGGAAGACAAAGAAGAACATCGGAAAATGGTGTGTGTTACAAAAAATCCCCTGGCACAACACTGATGAATGTCACTCAAAACAATCATTGGTGGCCGAAATCAATGACAAAGAGAAGAACCCTGATTTAGAATCTGATTCTAAAAATAATGGTAAAGGATAGAACATTGACATGGACCCCACTGCTACTGTCACAACTGCAAAAATTCAACCAGAAGAACCAACAGATCCTAAAGAGGGGGAGCACCTTTTTCATTAACAGATGTGGGTGAAGGGGACGCCGCTGCATTTTATTGTTGATAGCAGAAGCCAGAAGAACATCATCTCAGCAGAGGTCATCAAACAGTTGGGATTTTTTACAACACCACACTCGCAGCCATACAACATCGGGTGGCTTCACCAAGGACAAGATCTTTGTGTCACCTGACACTGTCAATTATCACACAGCATCCAACCCTTCAAGGATGAGGTATTATGTGATGTTGCCCCAGTGGATGTCTGTGATGTGCTCTTGGGCCAACCATATATGTGGAGACTCCATGTTGTTTATGAGTTGTGACCCCGTAGTGTCATTTTTACTTTGTGGGGTCATCTCTATAGAACACCAGAAGTAGTTCTCACTACTGTTCCACCTAAAAATTTTCACAATGTAGTATCTCAAAAGAGTGTCATGGAGTAGTATAACATCTTACCTCTTGTCTGCACTAGTTCTGATGCATATCCACTCATGGATCTGGGCCCCATAATTTTCAAGGACCCATCCTTGCTGGGAGAATACCATGGAGCACCACCTCTCATACACCCCTCAGCAAAAGTGTGTGTATTATCTTATGATGGAACTAAAATCAAAGATACCATTCCTCCCACCGAGGCTTTTCCACCCCTCGACGTCTCACCAGTTGAAGAAACTCTACCTCAAAAATTACCTGATAATCCTATGACACCACTTATTGCTGATTTCACCCTTCCCTAGGGAAAAATATCAGTTTGGGAAACAATCCCCCAAGCCATTACTCAAAATCCCTTCTTCTATCCCCCATTAGGAGTACAATATTTTCAAATAGCTGCAATTCTTACCCTTCCCAACATGGTTCTCACCATTCTCATATGCTATCTACACCCAACCGCGATGGTTCCTCAACCATCCATCCCTCCCTAATCAGAGGGAATCTTGGTGCGCATTCTAGTACTAACAACAACCACACCACCCTCATCCCCAATCACCATCAGCACAACTATGGTTGGGGGCATATGAAAGAATAAAGATCCCACTGCTCCACATACTCCTCGAGTTCAACCTACTTATGCACTATGTGAATGAGAGGGACAACCCACTAATATATGTCCCTCTCTTCCCGATTTATGCAATCAGATCCAACTCCCTCAAGCAACCACATCTCTCATCGCTCCACCAAGCACATATAATACTACCACAGTGTCTCCCATGACAGATAGTAAAGGGTTGTGAACCAAATTCGCATGTGACATATGTTCAGAGTACGACCACTACACTCATCATTTCCCTGCGTTACCTCCATTTCAGCAGACACTGACGATAGTACACCAAACCTTTCAGCAATATCCCTCTCCACCACCACCTTTGGGTAACCACGTCACTGACATTCATTATGTCTCTGTTGGAATATTGGTTGTTGTCATTGATGTCAACCCTAGTCATGGGTTTTGGACCGCAAGATTGATGAAGGTATTTGGACATGAAGGACAATGAAAATGCATATACAACACCCATGGATGGATAGTATACATCATGTTGTTTTTTGTGGTATGTGGNTAACTTACCCAAATGGGGCCCACGTGACTTTTGGCGTTTCATCTCCTAGGGTTAGGTTTTTGGAATTCCTTCTTATTGTGGAAATTCCTTCATAGCCTCATTGTAATCATCTTCTTGCGAATGCGTGTAGCTATCACATCTCTTCTCAGAGATAAGCTGCCACCATTCAAGTGAGTCTTTCACTCTGTATTTTTACAGTCTTTGTACATTTATTTCATTAACAGAAATCATGTATCACTTTATATCTATAATTATGGTTTCATATTTGATACATTTCTATTATATTATTGAATATATTTGATATCTCTGTGCATTTATTTATTATATCTCTGCTCTCATTTCGTGCCGAAAATAATTTGGATCAGTGGTATCAGAACAAGCTTCTCTTGATCGTTTTTTCAGTGCATGTCTCAGACGAGGTCCAAGTATAGAAAGTTGGGTCTCAACCTTGTCTCTCTTGAAGACAATTTCTCTTGCACACCCAAGAAACCCTCAATGGTGGAAGAAAATAAAAACGATGGAGAAGACGATCCTCTCAATCTGTTGCTTGAGCAGGCTTTCATGTGACAAAGGGATGAAATGATGGATAATTTTTCCCACATCCTTAAACTCCTGCCGATAGCATCAACCACATATCCATCAAGAAACCACTTTGGAGGCACCTCGCCTTTCAAGGTACAAGTTAATTTTGATATTCCTATATTTGAAGGACAAATAGATGCATAAGCCCTATAAAAATGGTTAAGTCTGCTAGAAGGTTATTTCTTTGTTCACAATTTTTCTGACAAAGAAAAGATCACCTTCACACTCCTTAAAGCTCTCCCTCATGTCAAACATTGGTGCGAAACTTACTAGGAGAAAAGTTCCAAAGAGGAGTCTGGAATATATGGGGTCGATCCCACTTTGGATTTTTTTGTGGATGCGGTAAAGGAATAGTATTACCCTCTTGGAAACTATGAGGACCAGTACATGAGATGGAACACACTACGGCAAGAGAGGGAGCAAGAAGTTATGGAGTTCACCAATATCTTCCATACATTGTGCACCAAGCTGGGTATCAAAGACTCCGAGAGACATTTGGTTCTGAAACACCCTGGGGCTCTACACAGATACATCCAAACTAAAATGGATTTTCTGTACATCTCATCCCTCAATGCTCCTTATCGATATGCTATTGAAATTGAGAAAAAATTTAAGCACCAGAACAAATGGGAGTTTGGGTCTGTAAATCCACAACAACCAAAGTATGACAAAGATGGCCCTAACAAATAGTCTCCTGAAAACCAGTCCAAGACACAGGAAAAGAAGGGTCACAGGAAGACAAATAAGGACATCGGAAAATGGTGCGTGTTCCAAAAAATCCCCTGGCACAACACTGATGAATGTCACTCAAAACAATCATTGGTGGCTGAAATCAATGACAAAGAGCAGAACCCTGATTTAGAATCTGATTCTAAAAATAATGGTAAAGGACAGAACATTGACATGGACCCCACTGCTACTGTCACAACTGCAAAAAGTCAACCAGAAGAACCAACAGATCCTAAAGAGGGGGAGAACCTTTTTCATTAACAGATGTGGGTGAAGGGGATGTCGTTGCATTTTATTGTTGATAGCAGAAGCCAGAAGAACCTCATCTCAGCAGAGTTCATCAAACAGTTGGGATTTTTTACAACACCACACTCGCAGCCATACAACATCGGGTGGCTTCACCAAGGACAAGATCTTTGTGTCACCTGACAGTGTCAATTATCACATAGCATCCAACCCTTCAAGGATGAGGTATTATGTGATGTTGCCCCACTGGATGTCTGTGATGTGCTCTTGGGCCAACCATATATGTGGAGACTCCATGTTGTTTATGAGTTGTGACCCCATAGTGTCATTTTTACTTTGTGGGGTCATCTCTATAGAACACTAGAGGTAGTTCTCACTACTGTTCCACCTAAAAAGTTTCACAATGTAGTATCTCAAAAGAGTGTCATGGAGTAGTATAACATCTTACCTCTTGTCCGCACTAGTTCTGATGCATATCCACTCATGGATCTGGGCCCCATAATTTTCAAGGACCCATCCTTGCTGGGAGAATACCATGGAGCACCACCTCTCATACACCCCTCAGCAAAAGTGTGTGTATTATCTTATGATGGAACTAAAATCAAAGATACCATTCCTCCCACCGAGGCTTTTCCACCCCTCGACGTCTCACCAGTTGAAGAAACTCTACCTCAAAAATTACCTGATAATCCTATGACACCACTTATTGCTGATTTCACCCTTCCCTAGGGAAAAATATCAGTTTGGGAAACAATCCCCCAAGCCATTACTCAAAATCCCTTCTTCTATCCCCCATTAGGAGTACAATATTTTCAAATAGCTGCAATTCTTACCCTTCCCAACATGGTTCTCACCATTCTCATATGCTATCTACACCCAACCGCGATGGTTCCTCAACCATCCATCCCTCCCTAATCAGAGGGAATCTTGGTGCGCATTCTAGTACTAACAACAACCACACCACCCTCATCCCCAATCACCATCAGCACAACTATGGTTGGGGGCATATGAAAGAATAAAGATCCCACTGCTCCACATACTCCTCGAGTTCAACCTACTTATGCACTATGTGAATGAGAGGGACAACCCACTAATATATGTCCCTCTCTTCCCGATTTATGCAATCAGATCCAACTCCCTCAAGCAACCACATCTCTCATCGCTCCACCAAGCACATATAATACTACCACAGTGTCTCCCATGACAGATAGTAAAGGGTTGTGAACCAAATTCGCATGTGACATATGTTCAGAGTACGACCACTACACTCATCATTTCCCTGCGTTACCTCCATTTCAGCAGACACTGACGATAGTACACCAAACCTTTCAGCAATATCCCTCTCCACCACCACCTTTGGGTAACCACGTCACTGACATTCATTATGTCTCTGTTGGAATATTGGTTGTTGTCATTGATGTCAACCCTAGTCATGGGTTTTGGACCGCAAGATTGATGAAGGTATTTGGACATGAAGGACAATGAAAATGCATATACAACACCCATGGATGGATAGTATACATCATGTTGTTTTTTGTGGTATGTGGAACATCATGTGGATCCTCATGGTTGAGGAGAAATGAATTTTTTAAGATGACAAAGTGAATTGAAGAAGGAAGTACATGTAGGCCCTAAAGATAATTAAAGAAAAGAATTACAAAAT
>JZKD02S2388925.1:296019-351461 GCA_000966675.3 Picea glauca | reverse complement strand
TCATGTGGGCCCCGTTTGGGTAAGTTAGTACATCAACTTCCCGAGGTCGTAACTTTTGCATACGATCTCCGTTTTAGGCGTGTGATAGCCCGTTGGAAAGGTATCGTTGAGGAGATTCATTGAGGAGCTCAATCCCAAAAAAACTTCATTTAAGCCCTAAAAATGGCCCCAAAAGTTTAAACTGCTAAAAATAGTAAATTGCCAAAATTGTCAGAAAACCGTTTTGAGCCAGTTGGAAAAGGTGGGTGGCCACCGATATCCATAGGGATCACCAATCCCCAAAAATTACCAAAGCAGAAGGATAATTCCACCAAAATGAATAATAGATTATTTAAAAGCGAACTCAAGTAGCCACCAAGCCAGGAAAAGTGAAAAGGGGGACCAAAAAAAGGAAAAAAAGGCCAAAAAAGTCTATAAATAGTGGTGGACAATGTATTTTCACCATTGCAAATTGGAAATTAACAACAAAGTAAAAAAAAAACTTGGTCAAAAGAGTGAATTTCGGGATCTACGGTGGACGCAAAACCCTCCTACTTGGACCAAGTAAGTAGAAATTCCCTCCTCTTACACTTCAATTCATTTATTGATGTTTATTTTTTAGTTTTGGAGGCGCGCTCCCTTGTAAAAGGGTTGTGTTTGCGTGTACGCGATCTGTCCAAGGCCAGTCGGCATATGTAATTTGGTAGAGTAATAAACATCCCAAGTACATATGTGACTGTGTAATCTACAGCCCGCATACGCCTCCTTTTGTATTGAAAAAATAAAACACAAGTATTAATCCCTCTCTAAATTTTTGTATGTTACAAGATGTATGTTCACTAAAGGGAGAGGGAGAATGAGGAGTTGGACATCTTGTTTGAGGAGGACCATGTGGTTTTCACCTCACTAAAACAGTGTGTCTTATGAAAATTCTTCCAATGTTTGTTCATGAGGGAACAATTGAGGTTGCTTAAGACTCTTGTGGAGTATTGGCATCCTAATGCAGAAGCTTTCATGATGGAGGGTCAATCACTAACCCTGACTACAGAGGATATTTACTTCTTGAACAGTCTCTCCAGAAGAGGGGAACCGGTCAACTTGAGGACCTTTCCTTTGGGGCCGTTCAACATTGAGGACTATATTAGCATGTATTGTGAGGCTGGTACTGAGAAAGTGGGTTCTAAAGTGTCAATTCATAATATAACTAGCCTCTCTCTACGAGTGATTCTACTCATGATCGGGCAGATTATTGGATCCACAACACTCCATCAGGCCTCTCACGCACATATGCAATGTGCAGTTAAGTGTTTAGAGGAAAAACTATTTGACTAGAGTACCACCATGCTAGTATGCATGAAGAGACAACTCACATAGTGTTGTAGGCGTAGCAACAAGAAATTCGGGTTTGGTACCATCTTATGTTCCTTATTCTTCGAGAGGGTGACCAGTCTTATTCCTAGAGAGATAGTACGGGGGCATATTGCCTCCTTCCCAACAGTGAGAAGGTGGGCAATTTTACTGCCTAGATAGGGTGGAGGAAGGACTATAGAGGCCTTCGACAACAAATTCTTTGACTGGTGGGCACGTCAAATCCTAATCATAGAGGATTATCCCTATGCAAGGATTAGCTTCCTTAGAGATCTAGACATGCCCATTCCCCCTGAAGAGGAGCGTGGCGAGATGGGTAACATATGTTTTTGAAGTTATTAAATTTTTAATTTTTATATATATTCTTTTTATGTGTGTGTAAGAGTACTAACTAGCGAATCTATTATGTACAGATGTGGGACCTATTCGACCGACATAATTCACCAGTACTAGGTGTCATGCTTGACTAGAGGCAGGACCAACAATGATAGGAGGAATGACAACTGTGGGAGGACCCCCAGCCGGAGAGGCTGACAAAGTCCTACGACGAGTGGAGAGGAACCTTGCTTCTCTCACTCATGCATTACCTATGGATGAGATCGAGTATCTCCCCCTAGCGATGCAACCACATGTAGTAGGTGTGCCTCAGACCTGGGTCCAGTTATTCCAAAAACTTGAAAACATCGTTGTTCACTATAGCAGGGCCAATAGTCCTAGACCTTAGATAGCGTCGAACCATTTGCGTGTCGAGGGAACTTTTTGTACTATGTATTTTGAGGGCTTAAGCCCAACGATGTATAACGATGAATTTTGAGGCCTTCATTCCCACTTTTTTTACTCTTGACACTATTTTGAACACAAACACACACACACATACATCTTTTTGTTTTATGGATAACATTTTTTACAAATGTATTTACATGTGTATGTGTGTGCTTTTATTTTTACGTGTGAGCAAAATGCCAATCTAAAAATTGATTATCTAGAGTATCAGTTAAATGATTAAATCTCCTAGGAACATGAATATATGTAATGTAATCAAAATATCGTTCTAAGAGACGTACCCTAAGGAATTGTCGGTGAAGAGTTGGATCATAAATAAGATCAACCCCATTTCACAGGGACACAACCAGTTGAGCATCTAAGTAAACCCAAAGGAAAGAAATTCCATGTGACAAAGAATCAAGTAGAAGTTCTATCAATGTGTTGTAGTCGACAACATTATTGGTTGCATCACCTAGACAAATACCTTGGGAAGATAGAAATTGGTCTCTAGCTGTGAAAATCACCCAAGTTGCAGAAGCAAGCCTCTGAGTGTGTCAGCTAGTGCCGTCCACGAAACCAAAGTAAACCTCTGATTCACTTGACATCTTCCACAGTGAAAAAATAATACATAAATAAATACACATCGACAAGACAAAAAAGACAATAAATGTATAAAAGGATATACATATATACAATAAGCCACCCAGGTGACTAACCTAATAGTATTACTTCTTAAGGTAGAGCCCATTTCTAGGCTCTGCTAAATAATTTACCTCAAAATCAAACAAATGGTAAGTTCCCTTCTCTAAGACATCTTTCACAATGAAAGGTCTGAACCACATGGGTTTGAACTTTCCTACCCCCAGGGAATATTTGTCTTGGTCATAGACCAGGACAAGATCTCCTTCAGAGAAAATTTGAAGGTGAACGGACCGATCATACTGACACTTGACTCGTTGCTTATGAACCTCATTTTCCAAGGCTACATCATGACGATGCTCATCGAGCTGCTCGAGATGTAGAAGGCGTTCCTCAAGTGGTGAAGTGTCGGGAAGTAGATCCACTGCCAACTTTAAAGAAGGGATCTGACACTCAATGGGTAAGACTGCTTCCAACCCGTATATGAGTTGAAAAGGTGAGAAACTGGTGGCAATCTTCATAGACGTTTGATAGGCCCACAACGTCAAATAAAACATCAAATGGCAATTTGATTTGGCTTAATTGATCGTCCGCTGAAGAATAGTCTTGAGAGACTTATTCACAGCTTCAACCTAACCATTCACTTGCGGATAATAGGGTGATGAATGTTCCTGTTTGGACCCAAGATTTGATGTTAAATCAATTATCATTTTATTCTGGAAGTGACTACCATGGTTAGTGAAAATATCCTTTGGGATACCAAATCTCACAACTATATGATTGAAAATGAAAAGGGAAGTCGTTTCACAATGATTGTTAAACGTCGGCATAGCTTCAACCCACTTAGTGAAGTAGTCTACTGCTACGATGATATAACGATTCCCCCTGGCAGAAGTTGGGTGACATGTAGTGAAATCAATCCCCCATAGGAGTAGGGTGTGCCTGCATCTTCCGATAGAAGATCTGGCACAAGTGGCACTTCTTGACCACCTCAACACAATCCTTGATTAACAAGGGCTAGAAGTATCCTTCATGTAGAATATTTTGGGTTGTTTCCAACCCAGAAAAATGATCGCCACATGATCCAGTGTGAAAATAGTTCAACACGAGAACTGCTTATTCGTGGGTAAGACATCGCTAAAGAATGCAATCGACACCTCGACGATACAAAGTGTCATCGAGAATGACACAGTTTCATACCTGGTGTCAAATTCGTCAATGCTCATCGCGAGAAGCAGAAGCGGTGCACTTCAAAGTCTAAATATACAAAAATATATCTCCATACCAGGGGTCTGAAGATGTAACTAGAAAAATATCTTCGTTAATAGGTGAATCTTCGGGCATAATATCACCAGACTCGACTGATAGTTCCAAAATTAGTTCGGAAAAGACCAATGGCATTTTAGATTTCATAGAGACAAAATCTAAGTGAAACTCCTATAGGATAACTATCCATCTACTGATATTTCCTCCAATGACCCGTTGTGTTAACAAATATTGGAAAGGGTTGACGACGACAATGACAATGGTATTGTGAAGAAAGATATAGTGAAAGAATCATTGGACAGCGTGGAAAGCTACCAAAGCAAGTTTCTCAACATGATATTAGTTGAGTTCCGTTCCAACCAGGCCTCAGCTAAGATAATAGATAATGTGCTCTTCGAGCTTGTCATCCTCTTGGAACAAGACCATACCGATGGTCCAATCTGCAAAAACCAAATACAACAAGAAATATCTGTTATAATTAGGAGGCTGAAGTAGAGGGGCATGCATCAGGGCACGTTTCAACGCTTCAAAAGAGAGTTGAGTTACTTCATCCCAACATAATGGGACCCCTTTTTTCAAAAGGCGCATGAACTCTTTAGTGATCTCGACATAATTATTGACAAAACGCCGAAGAAAATTTGTTTTCCTCTGTAGGTTTTGAAGCTAGGGTATTGTGCATGGGGGAGGCAACTAAACTATCGCCTCAACCTTGAGAGGATCGACCATGATCCCTGTTGTCAACATGATGAAACCTAATAAATGACCCGATGTCACGCATAAATTACACTTTTTAGGATTCAAGTGAATCCAATAGTAGCGACATCACTCAAATATTAGTTCTAGATGGGTGGGATGATCATATCGCTTGCGAGAACATGATGTGATATCATCAAGGTACACCTCAAATATGTGTTTGAGATTGTGAAAAGTGAACGACATGGTCCACTGAAAGGTAGCTCCAACATTCTTCAAGCCAAAAGGCATCTTTCGATATGCGAAGGTACCATAAGGACAAATAAAAGTTGTTTTATGTTGGTCCTCAGGTTTTATTTGAATCTGATTATATCCCAAAAAACCATCCATGAAAGAAAAGACTTTGCAACCTGCACACTCATTGACAATCTGATCAATAAACGAGGTTGGAAAATTGTCTTTTGGGTAAGCCTTGTTCAAATCATGGAAATCCATACAAACGTGAATCATGCCCTATTTCTTGTTGACAGGAACCATGTTTGATACCTATTCTGCCAATTGTATAGGGTAGATGAAACCAACCTTGAGTAGTTTCTCTAGTTCTACCTTGATCGTCGTTTCTTTTCGAGGATTGACCAAACGAAGATTTTGTCGGATCAATTTGACATTAGGATAAGTCGTGATTTTGTGTTCGACAATTCATGGGTCGATGCCTAACATCTCCTTGTAAGACAAGGAAAAAACATCACATAATTCCTTGAACAACTCGATGTAAATTTGAATCTCTTTGGGGGAGAAATCCGATCCGACGAAAACATTCTCCACAATGCCAAGGGTTCAGGAGATATCAATAGGAATTATTGTAGAAATTCTTGCCATGTTACCCTCGGCGTAAACTATGTGCATATCCAGAGGATTAATAGGACAAGGGCTATCTCCATTCATGGTCAAAACGAATTCTCCTGCCTCTATTCTACTAAGATATGGAAGAAAATAATATTTATGATGCAGATCATCCCAAGGTTTGTTGGGACCAGTGATCACCTTTAGAATTGCCTCATCAGAGGGAAAGACCAAGTCTAAAGGATATTGAGTGGAAAGAGAATCATGAGCCCAAATAGAGTCGAGAATGAGATATATCTCCTATGAGGGAGTCAGGTTGGGGTTGGCCGAGGCTTGCTGGACAATACTGTATGCAACCTCAGTCGTGGATAAGGGCATGGCCATGCCAAGGTGTCGTGTCCCTTCCATTGAAGTCGATGGGGAATTTAAAGTCCACGGGTCGTGAAAGTATCTGATTTTAAAAGACGACACTTGGAAAATTACAGCCTTTAGCTGGTCGGTAACAACCGATATAAACTTTACATCATTGGAAGGTAGCGGATAATCATAAGTTCCCATCAATGACAGAAACAAACTGACACCTAAGTTGACAGTGCCAGGTTGCGGGTTATCAATCATGGAGACCGCAGAAGCTCCTGATGAAGGGTTAGAATGAGAGAAAGACAATTGGTCGATGGTTAACATTCATCCCTCGTGCAGAGAGAATAAGACTCGAAAAACCATGGAAACCACCGCATGCATCACTTAAGTACAACTCCATCCTAACATAATATTGTAATCGAGAGTCACATCAACTAATTCAACCTCGATGCCCACAGGTTTACCTTCTAACTGCACAGGGAAAGAAGTAATTAATTTGTGTGGTCTACATGATCGACTGTTAAAATTTGTAAGTAACATAGGAAACAGAGACAACTCAAGTTGGCCAATGGCCTTCCAAGATGCCAACGAAATCACACAATTCGAGGCACCCTCATCAACCACCGTACAAAAAATATTATGTGTCAATTATTTTTTGGTGTATGTCACTACTATTTGAAAGGAGACGTGGTGAGGAAGACGAGGTTTAAGGTCAGTTGGATAAAAAATGATCATTCCTGAGCTACTAGTCTCTGTCGATCCCAAGGCAGACAACAAAGCTTTTCTCTGTGAAGGGAAACTCTGGAGAACCTCCAGAGAAGACATCTCACAAGGGGTCTATGCTAGATCCTCCATGATGGAGTAGTTCTGAGAGGCCCTCGCATTTGGGTTATGAGAAGCCTTCTTAAAAGCACCTTAAGGTATGAGAGTCATTGTCTCACTCATTGTCTTCTCAATTTTAAGAGGATCCAATGGGTTAGTGGCCTCCTTTCCCTTATCAATAGATTCTGGAGTTCTATAGTCACGAATCCTGATGGATAAATGAGCATCGATGTTCATCATGTAAATGTTCACGATCAAGTTGTTAGGAGTAGGCGTGGGGGGTCCCTGACTGCCCCCAATCATGCTCGTGGATGAGGAATCCTGAGCCATATTTTTCCCTTATGGAAAAGGGTTTTTCAACACAAGAGGTTGTTGTTGTGCTAGTATCTTCTTGGCTTCTACAAGCCGAGGGAATAGGTGAGTCGCATGGTCTTCTCTCCAAATATTACATGGATACGTCGACTTCTTCTTCTCAGTTTTTCCCCCGCCAACATTGTTAGTAGCCTTTTTATCCCCTTTACCCTTTTTGTTTCTTTGTTTCTTATTTCCCTCAGTCTGCTAGTTGGTCTTAGGATTCGTTGATTTCAGACTATGTACATCCGATGTCTGGGTAGTGGGGGCAACCAAACTAGGAGTCTGGTTGGCCACAATCTGCTGTATCAACAATTGTTTCAACTGATTCGACAACATATCCATGGGATTTCTTTGTGTTGAGCCCACTATTCCATCAACATGGGGCCCATACTTTTGTTTTGCCTTATCTAGAGTAGACCGTGGTGCATCAGGTAAGATCTCGTAAATCATGCCAGACTGAGAGTAGATCAGTTCTAGTTGTTGGACTCTCATAATAGCCTCTTCCTCAGAAAACACCCCAGACATTGCAACATCCTTAGATAGACAAGGAACCAAATACTTCAAGAACCACTAAAGAAATAAAGAAGGAGGGACCTTGACCTTAATCAATCTCTTTCTTTGCCTCCATTCTTGGATATGATCGGAGATATGGTCAACCTTGGTTTGCTTGAATTTGGAAAGAAACTCGGTGCTAGCATCGTATCTCACTGGTAACTAGAAATGGTTCAAGAAAACCATCAACAGGTCATTAAAGTAAGAGTACCTTGAGCCGTCAAGCTCAATGTACCACTTCGAAACACCCCCTATAAGAGTGTGTTGAAAAAGGCACAACTGAACGAAGTTGTCTTTCAACGAGTTTGACGAGCATGACAAGTGAAAGGTAGTCATGTGATCACCTGGATCTTCGCTAGGATTGCCCTAAAATTTTGGAATATCTGAAAGAAACTTAATCGGCATGGGGGGACAATGCAGATCGTGATAGATAGGGTCATTCAATAATCTCGACAAGTCTGGGAAATGCAAGGCTGCCAGAAAGGGTAGTTTCAGTTGCAGAGTATTTACAAGAAAAGAGGGTCCTAGATTTTGACTAGCACCAGGTTTCCAGGAAAAGATGGACTACTGGCCAAGGTTTTGGTAGAAACTATGGCCTTGAACAACAAAAGGAAATTTATTTTTTTGTGGCATCATCGACTGACTCCTGAAATTGGAAGACATAGCTTGCACATGGATTTCTCCCTGTGTTGTATTCTAAGGACCTTGGTTGTGGATTCTCCCAACCAATCCTCCCGGCATAGGTACATCACCTTTCCCATGGTTCCATTGAGTATGGAAGGGGTTTCCCTCGAGAGACATCCCTTGCGATGAAAATGATCCTTTCCAAGGATTCCAAAGACCTTGTGTGGAGTATACTCCAGTTGCCTCTCCCTGTGAAGGAATAGTACCTTTCATCGGGTTTTTTAAACCAAAGATGGGGTTTCCCCCAGTCGGGAAAGAAGCCTAAGAAAAAGAGTTGTTCCCAAATGCACCAAGCAAAGAGATTGGTATAAATCCCACCAGCATGGTTTAGGATGAAGGTCCCAAACTGCCTCCACTAATCAAGCTATAATTAACGTTAGGCCCAATTGGCTGTTGGAAGGCGCCACCGAGAGAAGGGGATGAAGGAAGTATATGACCCCCACCATAAGGAATAACATTAAAAGGGGCAGTAGTGTTCGTGGCTAATCCTTGTAGGGGAGAATTAGAGCTCCTTGCCCCTATACCCATGGTCAGTAAAGTAGAGTAGTTAAGCACTAAATTCATGTCAAATTCAGGCATCCCATATGAGAAAGGAGCACCTGTCGCATTCTCAGTGAACAAAATAGTGGTCGAAGTCGTTAAAGGGATCAAACCACTGCTCGAAGTCGTGGGTGTCTGGATAACTATGGTCCTGACAGGTGAAGATGGGGGAGGAGGTACAATGCCCCCTCAAGTAGTAGTCGTAACGGGAGAACGGGGACTCTCGAATGAAGTAGAAACATTTTCTTCCATTGCTACTCGCTGAAAAAACTGGCACTCAGAAAATGTCACCTCGGGTGGGACAATATGAATTAAAATCGGTGTCAATAGGTCGGTTATCGGAGGATTCACTAGCCTGAAACCTTCGGTATCGAGGTTAGAAATGATAGATTCCTCTAGTGCTGGAAAGTCTCCTCTCAGAGAAGGATAGGGTATAGTTTCATGTGGCCCGGTCGCTTTGAACGATCCTTCTTAATCAAATATTCTCCTCAACGGTGACAGAGGTGGCTCCAAAGTAACCAACGACAGGCCCTGAATCCTTCGTGACCGATGGAGCTATTGATATTCCACTTTGTGAAATGATCAACCAAAACAGTAAGGTTTGAATAGAGTGGAACATAAATCACACACTAAAAGTTTCCTAAATATAAATCAAGCAGTTGACTAACTAGTGGGAAGGACAATTACGCCAATCGACACTAGAGCAACTAACCGGTGTAAGTGAAATTTGAACATGGAAGCACCCTCCAGGTATACTCTACGAAGAATGATTAAAAGTATGTCCTAGGTACCATGGTATACCCTCGTAGTCACCTATGTAAGTCCGTAAAATATGGGCAACTAAGTTTCCATCTCGCAGTCAGTCACCAGGTAGGTACATTCGACAGTGAGGCAGATCATAATGAGAAATATAACAAGTCTGAAGCCCTTCAAGGGTGCCGAAAGCAATTGGTTTGGAAGACAACTGAGGATCTCGAATGGATTCAAGGTCCATGAAGCTTCGTAGGAAAATGTGATCAATATTTTTCCCGATAAAGACCCTCAATACACAATCCCCACTACGCTCGGTCTGGCTTTGGAGGGGTTATCTCCTATACCTTTCCTCACGTGACCTCGTGTTTATCCCTATGTTAGAGGGGGGTCACAGAAAACTCTTACAATGATGGAATTAAGACACTCCCTATCTCAGACTCCAATGTTTGTTTTAAAATGGCCTTGAATAGTTTCCTCTTCACACCTAATTCAGGGCCCTAAAACCCTAAACTAGTCAATGAACCCTAAAAATAGAAAGTCTAATATATTTTAAGTTAAGCGTTAATTTTAAGGCTTGATTTAAACAAAGTATGTGGTCGTGAAACTAATGTTGTTTTGAATAGACGAATAAGGAAGAGAAATTTAGAGCATTTCAAAGAAAAAAAGATACTTCGAAATTAAATAAAATCTTATAAAACTCTTTGTAAAAATCAACTTTTCTAATCAACGTTTCAAGATCTTGTAATTGAAATTTTCCTAAAAAGTGCTTATGTTTGACTAAGAAAAACTACTTGTATTTCAGGAAGGTAAGAAAGAACTTTGAAATGACAACTATTTTCTTCTGCAAACAAACAACCTAGGCTACTTTACCAAACTACGTGCAAGAAAAAAATTTATTTTTGATTTTTTCGAATTGCTTTAACAAGAAAAACTAAAGTAATTTTTTTTTTTTTTTTCAAAGAAAGAAACAGGAAAAAGATAAAACAAAAACCAAGATTGACAAAGACCCTAAGCCAACTGCGTAAATGAAGGGATTCAAACAAGAAACCAAAAGGAGGATCTAAAACTTGAAATTTCACTCTAAACCTCTAGGGAGAACAAAACAAAAATAAGACACAAGTTAACAGTGAATCTTCAACCCAAGCTAAGGCCAAAAATAGAGACTCTCGAAGGCTCAAGAAAGCCCTGAGAATCCTAAACTTCTATTAGGAAAGAGACAAACCTCTCTTTGTTAAAAAACACTGTCAAGATACAGAGACGTGGGTTGTTGCAACAACAACCTGTGTATGTACGCGAGCTGAGCCAAAGCATAGCATACACACCTCTTAGAATTTTCAAAAAACAAAAATACTAGGCATACTGACATAGTAGGGAAAGATGGTAGGCACCTTACAAGTGACTAGAAACCCTTAAAACACTCAGAGAACTTGACTGGAACTCAAAAGGCAATCAAGACGCCAATTAAAAACCCAAAAACCTCCCTCTAAAACCCTAGAGAGACTCCCCAGTGGAGTCACCAATTATTCTAGTGGGAAAATCCCCCTATAACTATACCAGGGTTATATGTATAGACAGAGCAATGACTCCCTTAAAATTCAATCTAATTCCTAAACTACCCCAAACATTCTAGAAAATATGAACAAAAATAAATAGGAAAGTGGATCAGAAGCAGTACCTTTAGTCCAACGTTCGATGTAGACCACCTCCCTCTTTAAATCTTCCTTGGATATTGGTCTCCTCCCAAATCTGACCTGCATCAATGATTAGGAAAACAAGGCTAAAAATATTCTATTTCTATTCATAAATTAGGGTTATATATAACTCATTTTTCATAAACCAAATAAAAGACATAAAGATATCATTTGGGACAGGGAAACATATTATTTTATTCAATATTCAAAGATTGGAAATTACAACCTTTGCAGGTCGACACTCAACAATATTGGACTAGGCTCCTCTTAACTTTTCTCCAAGTGCACCTTCTGAATGCATTCTCTCACAATATGTTTATCACTTCAAGGGAATGGACGGGATTGTATGGGAGAAAAGGACTAGAGAGGAAATGTTGAGGCAAGAACTCAAAAAAGACTGCAAATACTTGGGAAAGGAAGGAAAGAGATTTGGGCAGAGTTTCACTGTTCTAATGTTTGATGCTGGAACGGGACCCCAATACATCCTTTTATATGACAAAAGGATAGTTATTCGGTTTGGGAACAGGATATAGCAGGTGAAATGGTTGGGAAACCTCCAATAGCCCATTAATTCCGCCGAATTCCTTGCAACTTTTTTATTTTTGAAAATTTTGAAGGTATAAGCGGGCTATTTAGTATGCAGCTAGCGTATGTACACAGGATGTCTAACATGCATCAAGTGTATGTACGCAGGATGTCTAACATGCATCAAGTGTATGTACACGGGAATTAGTGCAACAGGACACATACAAGATCCAAAAAATGGTTTTTTTAAATAGAGTTCCTTAGTAGTGGTTTGGAAAATTGTGCAAGTAAAAAGGCTAATTCCAAGTATGCATAAGTAGGGAATTTTAGGGCTATAACACCGATGCAGTGCACTAAACTGGTTTGGATTCCAAGGAGGGAGCATCACTTTAATTTTTGAAATCATTGTAATTAAAGATCCCGTAAGATATTGAATCTTGAGCCATTGTATGTGCTCCAAGAGATTGTATTTTCTTTTAACACCTGTAGGATGTATGCCTTTTGAGTGCCGACTCATATCTAGATTGTAATATCTCATTTATTGTAATAAGCCTTAGTGGTAGGATTCTTTAATTATGATATGAAAGCACTAAGATATTTTGGAGGGAAGGATCGAGAAGCCCCCTCATGTATAAATAAATGTAATCTATGCCCAAATGAGGTTGTTGTTGGTTGTTAGTCATTGTGAGTAGTTGTTGAAAGAAGAAATTGAGAGATGTAGAGAGTTGCTGAACTCCTTGTCAATATTTGTTGAATTATTATATAGAAGAAGAGATAATTGTCTTAAGATTTATGAGCTTGTTTTTCTCTGAGTAACTGGGTAAATGTTGTGTAATTTATCTTTGTGTTTTATGTGTGTGTATGCATATAAATAGGTTTTTTAATGAATCCTTAATTTTTATTTAAGATTCAATTGTTTCTCTTTTGAAATATCAGTGCAAGGAGTGAAAAATTCCCACACAAGGAGCACGGAGGTCGAACTGTTACAGGTTTAGAAGCTTGGGAAGATTGTGTAAGTTTACACAGAACAAGCAAAAAGAATCCGCCTATAATCATAGGATTATAAAAGCTCAGAGAGGAGAATGGTGCAAAGTGTGCATAGAGTCAACACTTTGTTAAGTGTTGAAGAAACTCAGAGGAGAGATAGCGCAAGAGTGCACATAGCCTATGCAAGGAGAGAAGAAGGAGAGAACATTCTAAGTGCTAGATTGTAAGGGAAGCGCAAAGCATGCGCCAGAGCCTAAGTTTTGCAAGTGAAGAAGCTTGAGGAAGAGGAAAATTTTTTTTTTTCAAGGTGGAAAGACGAGATTTGTTCAGGATAATATAAAACTCCCTCGCAGTCGTTGGATCCAGGTAAGAAACACGAGCATTAAACCCTCAAGTCCTTTGGACTTCGCTGCTTTGGTAGTTTTCACGTGTTTGTTGTAAAGATGACAAATTCCCTGAAGTCCGAAGAAAATCTGGGTCGTTGGTTGACGGGGCTGCATGTCCATGGATTAACGAGTATCCGGAAGTCCGACTATCTGAAGGATTGTGTGTGAAATTTTATTTGATGAGAAAAGTCTCGAAGTCCCGAATCCCGGAGAAAATATAGGTCGTTCATTATCAAGGACACGTGGACTATGGATTCCTACCCTTCACCACTCTAGTGTTCAATGATTTGGGAAACAGTGTGTGTTGAAGTCTCAAAACTCCCAAAGCCTTTAGTTTCGAAGTAGATCGCAATCATTGTGATCCAGGTGGATATTGGTGTCCACCCACCTATTCCAACTGACTCATGTTGTCCATTTTTAGTTTAGCATGTTCTTCTGTACATATTTTTAATTTTGGGTTCTACACTTATGGGTCTGTATGAATCCCTACACATATTCCAGGTGGATACTGGTGGTCTCTCACCTAATCCAACTAGCTTATTTTGTATGTTTTCATGTCAACACATCTTGTTGTACTTCCAGGGTTGTTTTGGATCCCTAAATAGTTATTTTTTGGCTCACCATAGTCAAACTATAAATAGAGTTACATTTTTATGGTGTAATTTGTAGTTCTCTAAAATACCTTTCCAACGGGCTATCACTCACCTAAAACGTATGTCGTATGCAAAATTTACGACCCCAGGAAGTTGAGGTACCAACTTACCCATAGGGGCCCACATGAATTTTGGTGTTTCACCTTCTAGGGTTAGGTTTTTGGATGTCTAGGGTTTTTGAATTCATGAGTAATATCAAAAATGTCTCTAGAGCATCTTTGTAATCATTCTTCTCAGACGGATTATGGTAAAATGGGAAAATGGTGTGAGTACCATAAAATCCCTTGGCACAACACTGAAGAATGCCGCTCCAAGCAGTCACTCATGGCTGAGATGAAAGATTTTGAGTCAGAGGTCGATTATGATTCTGAATCAAATCCCTAAGGAGGGAATAAGATCATCTATGTTGAACCCAGTGCCATTGTCGCCACCACCAAATTTCGGCCAAGTGAACCAGAAGAACCAGAGGAAGAGGAACACCTCTTTCACTCATAAATGTGGGTAAAGGGGGCTCCGCTTCATTTCATTATCGATAGAGGTAGTAAGAAGAACCTGATTTCAGTAGAGGTCATCATGTAGCTGGACCTTCCAATGACAATGTACCCGCAACCCTACACCATCGACTATCTTCGCCAAGGAAGAGATCTCTGTGTCAGCCAACAATGCCATCTCCCCTATGACATCAAGACTTTCAAATATGAGGTATTGTGTGATATTTCTCCCCTTGAAGTTTGTGATGTTATTTTAGGACAACCATATTTGTGGAGCGTCATGTTGTGTATGAGTCTATACCTTGCAGTGTTATTATTACTATGGGTAGACAATTGTACAGGATACCAGAGGTAGCACCACCTACCGCTATTTCTTTAATCTGTGCTAAGAAATGCAGTAAGGTCATTTCACAGACTAAGAAGTTTGTCTTCTTTGTGATCCATGCTCACAGTAAGCATAAGGTTGTCACCACATCTGTGGCCTCTACATAGAGCCTCTCTTTGCATTAGAAGAAAGTGGAAGGGATCATGGAATAATATAGAGACATATTCTCCTCACCTACCAGGGTACCGACGCACTGCCATGTCAAGCATCCAATCGATCTGACTCTCGGTGCACCTCTACCTAATGGACCAGTCTATCACCACTCGCTTATGGAAAATTACGTAATCAGGCATCAGATCAAGGAGATTATTCAAAAGGGGAAAATCAGACCCAACTCCTCCCCTTGCGGAAGCCTGATTGTATTGATGCAGAAGAAGGAAAAGACTTGGTGACTCTGCATTGATTACAGAGACTTAAACAAAATCATAGTTAGGAACTGATACCCAATTCCCAGGATTGATGACCTTCTTGACCAACTCAAGGGGGGAAATTTCTTCAACAATATTGACCTAAATTATGGCTACCACCAGGTTCCCATTGAACCAACTAATGTATGGAAGACAACCTTTCAATCTAAAGAAGGTCTCTTCAAATGGATGGTCATTCCCTTTGGCTTGACAAATGCACCAACCACTTTAATGAGGTTGATGGATGATGTATTGAAACCCTTCACCAAATATTTTTTGGTGGTATATTTGGATGAAATCCTTATCTTCAATAGAATGTGGGAGGAGCACATGCGGAATATTCAGAAAGTTTTGAGTGCTCTGTGGCAGCACAAGCTATATGCCAACTTGCGAAAATTCTCTTTTGGCATGAACAAGGTCCAATACTTGGGATACATTGTTGATGATCATGGGGTACATGTTGATCCAACTAATATCCAAGTCATCCGTGACTAACCAACCCCTACCACACTAACCGATCTTTGGAGCTTCTTGGGACTAGACAACTTCTACCGACGGTTTGTGTTGGGATTCTCCCATATTGCATGGGCCCTCAACCAGGTGACCAAGGGCAGTGGCAGGGAAATTTTTTTGTGGGGGAAAGAACAACAACGCGCATTAAATGATCCGAATGATCGCTTGTGCTAAGCTCCAATACTCTCCTTTCCCGTTCTGTAGAAACCATTTGAGATTGAGACTAATGCATTTGACTATGTTGTAGGCACAATTCTCACTCAACATGGTCATCCAGTGGCATACCATAGTGAGACACTCTCAGATATTGTTCGTAAATACCCCACCTATTAAAAAGAGATGTATCCCATCGTGCAAGCCTATCGTCAATGGGAACATTACATTTTGGGGAAGGAGACGATCATCCACACTGGTCAAAAGCCTCTGTAATTCATACAGACACAGGGGAAATTGTAGAATGATCGCCATCAGAAGTGGTCCACCTACCCGTAGCAGTTCCATCTCAACATCAAGTATAAGATAGGGATCTCAAATCGTGTCGTTGACTACCTCAGTTGACCTCTCCTGGCTTCCCTCACCATTGTGCTCCATTCATGTGGACATGAGGCATCTAAGTGGCCCCAACTTTATGATCAAGATCCAGACTTCTCCACCACCTATCAACTCTTGGGTACAGGTGAGACTGTCACTGATTTTCACATTCAATATGAACTATTATGCCATCTGAGCCATCTTTGTGTTCCTACAAGCGAGCATGAAAAGATGATTTGGGAAGCCCAATATAGTCAGATGGCAGGACATTTTGGCATGGAGAAAATTGTGGCAGTTCTTCAAAAACATTTTAATTGGCCAAAACTTTGATAGGACGTCAGCAAGTATATCATATATTGTACTTCCTGTGTCATTCCCAAGCCAGGCATCAATAAGCAAGGATTATACACCCCTCTTCCTACTCCCAAGAAGCCTTGGGAATCCATCTCAATGGATTACATGTATGGCCTTCCGTCCACCAAGCAAGGAAATGGCTGCGTATTTTTGGTCATTGATCAGTTTTTGAAGATGGCCATCCTCGTAGACTACAAGAAGAATATCAAAGGGAATATACTGCGAAGATCTTCTTCGAACGAGTGTGGGTCCAATTTTTTATACCACAGACCATCATCTTCGACCGGGATAACAGGTTCCTCAACACATTTTAGTCGATTCTCTGGTCACTATTGGACACAAATCTCACTAAATCCACTTCTTTCCACCCCCAAATAGACGAAAAAATAGAGTTCGTCAATCAGATGATTGTGCACATCACATGCATGTAAAAATATAAGCATCCACGTACATGGTATGAGAGTCTCCCCTATGTTCAACACGGTTACACCAGGGCTCTTCATAGCTCCACCAGTGGGTTGAAGGAAATAGTGACGATGTTAATGAGAAGTGACTCTACTTTGAGTCTAAGTGAAAAGGAATCGTAGGCCATTGAAGAAAGGTATATTCCTATTATGAAGAGGAAGTTAAGTGCGACCTAGAAGGAAGATTGAAAACATTATGGGTTAAAAAAGTTGATCAATGTATTGTCATATAAGCTGCATATCAATTAAAAAATTAGTTGATTTACCAAAAGAATGAATTTATGTATTTGCAAAAAAAAAAATTATAAATATTTTTATTCACCAAATTTTATCTCATTTTTTAAATATCTCTGCCTTTCATTAATAAAGGAAATATGGAGATTCTATGTGCATGTTCTGGCACCTTGAAGGTACATGGTTTAGGGGATAGATAAAAGTGGTTTATATTTTGTCAACTTTGATGAATGACAGGTTTATGGGTGTCGAGTATTTTGTCATATTTTATCATAAACATGTTCATACAAAACATGTGTTTTCTTGGCTCCACAATATGCTCACGGGAAATGCATCGAGCTTTGGTCCCATAAAAAAGGAGGAGATTCCAAATGTGAATTGTGATGTCAGGTTTCATTAATTTTTATTTGGCCATGTTTTTATTCTTACTATCAACTAGATGAATTCAAAAAATAGATGTATTCGATGATAATCAAGCATAAAAATCAACTAGAGAGATATTGAAGATCTCCCCAATAAAGTCGCTAGATAAATGTTGTGGAAAATATATGAAATGAGCTTACTCAAACATTTTTCGGATCTCTCTTGGCTAAATCAAGATAGACGGGAATATCACCCTATGTTATATAGCCATCAAAATTGGTATCCTAACTCACAAGTATTGATTACAAGTGCTTAGTTTGTTTTTTTATAATTAAAAGCTTGCTGAAAATCTCATTATTTATGTAATTTTATGAGCATAACAGATGTTGAAATAAATATAGAGACAGAAGTAAGGACACCAAGTCAATATAGTGTCTGAATGATGTAATTTATCCCTTAATCTTTTTGTCTACAATACGACCCTACTATCATAAAAAATAATTAGGCTTCTAATGAATTAAGGAATGAATGAAAGATGAATTATCTCAACAAAAATCAAAGAGAAAACCTTAGTATGATTCTCCTTCTATTCTCTCCTTGTCCCTCCTTTTCCTTTTGCCTTTAAGCAAATTAGAATTGGTTGAAGTAGTTGAACTACTTCTTTAGTTAAGTTATATAAAACTCAACTAACTTTTTAGTTAAGGGGGAAAATAATAAAATCATAATAAGGGTTTTTAATAAATAATAACTAGTAGTTGGGACCCTTTGTGCATCCCTTTAGTTCTTTAATAATCATAACACAACTAGTTAATCAAACAAAACATCCCTCCTTGTGATTCCCATCATCACTTTCATATTAGACAATTTATATCAATGATAATTGAAATTATTTCCAAAAATATATTACTCATATATCCAAAAAATAGTGTGTTGTCCAAAATTTCAGAAGTCAATTGTTCTCAACAATTAATAAATAAAAACTCAAAATCCATATTTTCCACTCTCGGAGGCAATATTTCCCTTGTTGTTGTTGTCACCTTTTGATCTTTCTGAATTTTCCTTGGGCTGTGTGGAGCCTTTGGGCCTAATCTCATTGATCACATGAGATCAATCATCTCTCAAATGAATGCGGGAGGACATGGATTTTGCAGAGTCATTTGAGGGTGAGGAGGGGGAAGCAATTGCTTTTCCTTTGTTCAAAAGAATGGTGGGCCTCGATTTTTAACCTTTTTCTTGCATGGGAAGACTATACTGGTGAGTGGATAGGGGAATCTTGGGAAAACGTTTTTACAGGTGGAGGAGCAGGGAGAGATAAGTTAGGCCAGCCACGATGTTGGGATACTGTCGGATGGACAATCTCTGGTCATCCGTCATTTTCTAGGACTACATGTTGCAGTGAGACATGAGGAGGCACGGGGATACCAAGGACCTGTGGGGCTTGGAAGGGAGGCCTTTTAGGCCTAGTTTGGACCACTCCTTTCCCAATCCAGTTAAAATATCCATCTTGAAATAGCTGGCCTAACTCTTGCGAGTATCCATCAAAGTGTATAGAGAATCTTGGCCTTCTAGGGCCCCTTTTCCAATTTCCTCTTCCTCAGTTACCCCTTCCATGGATACCTCTGCTGAAAAATCTCATTACTAGATGCATTATTGATTAGCAAATAGTTTCTTTAACAACCATACATGAAACCTCTTTTAAACATGAAATAAAATTTGGCTCAACAACATATCAGACTCATGCAATCCAATCCATACAAATTGTTTAATAATTGTCAATGAGAAGGGGGTGAACAAGGGTTATGGGATATGTAAGGGTTTGTATTGAGTGAAAAATGTTAAAATGAGGGGGAAAATATCATGATTACTGCTCACAGACATCAAACAATCAATTGTATCATAAACCAAAAGAATATATCATTGTAATTCATCCTTGTGTGATATATTTAACTGTCATAATACAGAGTTTCCATTAACTGTAATTAAATTTTAGGAACAGGGAGTGGATAGTGAATATGGGAAGGCGAGGGGATTGTAATGTGCGAAAAGTGAAATAATGGTAGGGAAAAGAGTGAATAATGTTCATCAAATCAACTAAGTAATCCATAAAAAAAACTATGTATTTAATGCAAATGATCCAACACTAACTAAAAAATTATTGTGATCAATTAAACAATTAATGTGTGTTAAAACTTGTTCACTGTCTCATATTAAAATCTTCAACACTTTTATCAACACTGTATCATCATACTCAGAATCACTATGCCTTTCAAACATCCTGTAAAAATAATTTGGTTTCCTTTCATTTCTTCCATTTTATATTTAAAACAAAATCCCAAGGAACACACAATCATATTGCTTCAACTCTATTTAGCATATACAAATATCAACCACTGCCCATAATTTCTAAATCCCTAAACCAAACATAGACACGGGTCTCTCTTGATTTTCACAGACTCTTTTAAAACATGACCGATTCCAATCTTTTGACAACATTAACAAATAAATTTGCAATGAAATAATACTGTAAAAACCTCGTTCTTCATCTTTGATGGTGCAATCAAACAAAACGATGCACGATGTCCCCACAATTTGTAACTATCCTGATCAGGACAAATTAAACACACCGCAGTCGCAAACTTCAATTTATACCACTCTGTAGGAACACAGACCACACATAACGAAAAGAGGCATCTTTGTGACTGTCCATTACCGTTTACTCCCAATCAAATCAATTTATAAACACGTTGAGTTATTGGTTCAAATGACACAACAAAAGGAGGCACCGAATGTATACCAATTATCATTTCCAATTACAACTCTCCAACCACCCGATCAAATAGAGACGAGCCAATAATAAAAAACCACTATCAATATTACTCAACAAACTTGTGACAGTGAACAAGATAACCGACATTGTGCGACTGGTTGAGTTTATCAAACTCGGGTTATGTAACCAATGAATCATAATAAATAATCAAGGGTTCGCTCGATCATCAAAACACATGGAGACTGGAGTCGACCATATCAACAACAGGTGAGAACCCTTCGAGACAAGCACGGTGGAACCACAAACCTTAACCCCTAGATTTGTAAAATATGGTGACAGTTCAACACCAGGTAGGGTAGGCAACAATGCAGAGGAGCAACGATTGCTCACTGGATAGTAACAAACACCAAGAACGCGCAAAGGCATAACCCTCAAACTTTTCAAAATTCGAACCATTTATAACAATGTCGATAGCAATGCAGACCCAGGTATTACCAATCAACCCTAAAGCATACTTATTGGCATAATGGACACCCCATAACCAACTGTGTTGATGCCAATACCACAAAATAAGACCACAACTAGGTGTAAAAAGATATACAGTGACCAAAGGTGGTTCAAAATACACACAACAACCCCATATAACTGTATACAATTGGATATGGTTACCACAACTATGAAGAGGCAGACAACAAGGATGAATAGAGTGAAACCCTCCAACAAAATATCCATAAAGACAACAGAGAGCCATCATAGTTTCAACCACATAAGAAGCCAATGAAATCACAACTCTAACCATCAATTTTTCCATTTGCAACGAATAACACATAATCATTACAAAGTAAACACCATGCATTTACACAGTCTCCTATCTCACAGAGGACACAAACCAACACATTACCGAGCCAACATTTATTTCATTATAGAGTGAATTCATGAATGGGAAAAAAGAACCATACCTATAACCAATGGCCTTAAAAATGCGAGTTGGTCGAGCAGTTCCTTTCGCACCCAATTCTCGGAGCTTAACCACAACAAAAAACAAATGAACAATAACCATGATAGGGTGACGGCCTAGTGGCATAAGTATGGAGTGACATGCATTTAATGCACGTCGCTTCCATCCTCCATCTCATTCAATTTGTAGTACATGACATCCAGCCAAAACAATGCCATTAACCCCATACAATTAATTCCATGCATTGAAACTTGCACATATTGCTTTTCAAGTGCGCCACCCCAATCCATACTAACCATTGCCAAAACATACCATCACATATATCAAATGCATTCAATATAACTTAATGTAAATCGTATAGCCACTAACATTGCTCATTAGGACTAACATTAATTCTTTTTATTTCATTTGCACATATTATATCATAGTATAGTATAGTCTTGTTTCTTGGATTTTTTCATAAGTCCCTTTCCATTGCTCTTATTTCTTGTCGTTACTAACATGTGTCTTATGCAGGTGTAATAGGTATTGAATCAAGGCGTCAATAGAAAAATGTAATAACATTCAACATAAGACATCATGACATGGAATTTAGAGCTTAGAATAACGGAATCAACACATAAAGTGCATTATCCATCTGCCATTATGTTGAAATAAAACCAATATTTCATCATCAATCATGTAGAACCCTATAAGAAGCAACAAAAAACAACATAAAATGTGTGCATAGACTATCTATGATCCTACAGTCTACAAAGGGGTCCCACCTACCAGTATTATATATCATTATCATAGTTTAAATAATAGGCTTTAGCAATACTTTGTAGGCAAAATCCTCGTTGTGATTTTTATCATCAACAAACTAGCGACTCCACAGGGAAATCTGTTTCCAATAGATTAAGAACTTAGAACATATGGTTTCACAGACCAAGAATAGTGGATCAATAAAGTATAACTAGAATGATTATGCAACAGGGGGAAGTGAGCGGATGTTGGCCCTTGACCAAGTTTTGGGAAACTTTGGTTAGCTTTGGCCCACTTTTGGACTTTGACATGTTGGTCGAAGAAGGAGCTCCTAGGCGAAGATGAGATCGTGGATCTCACCCATTTTTTAGGGTTATGTAGACCCAGTAAAGGGTCCTCTAGGGTTTTTTAATGGGTTTATGGGATGTCGGCCCATGGGTTTTTCCCATGTTTAGGCCTTATTGTAAGGGTTTGTAAAAGTATAAATAAAGAAGAATGTATTGTAGAAGTAGTGAAGTGCAAGTAGTTCGAGTTGCTTTGTGCAAAGGAAAGTATGTGTGTTAAGAATTTATGCTCGATAGAGAGTTGGCTCTGTGCATTGACCTAGTTTTGGAAGGAGTATATAGTGCTTAGTGCGCATATATACAGTCTTATGAGAAGCTCAAATCTGTGTCTTAGTTCACAATAGTGACTGAATGTAATATATTGGCAGATAATAAAGAGGCGAAGCAGTTTGTGGATGTAGCCCCACCCAGGGGTGAACCACGTATATATGATTTGTGTCCCAGCCTGGTTACAGACACCTGTGTCATGTAACCCCTCCTACTTCTACCTCGGGTGAGACTTTTCCTGCTTCGCAGGTGTTGTCAAAAGGGTCAGTAGTCAGGGTTTTGTTGGTGTGTTGTTAAGCGTTGAAACCTGGGTCTACCCCTGTGCCAACAAATGGTTCCATTGTCGGAACCTGAAACTGTGATAGTTGGGAACTGAACTAAGGAAAAAGAGAAGCTATATGCGTAGATTTACTACTTAAGTGCGCATTACCCTACTTGACTTGCGAAGCATTGTGCTAAGAAAGTAATTTGATCTGAAGAAAAGAGGTAAGATCCTAAAGAAGCAATCTTTGTGCTTTGGTAAGAGAAAGATAAGTGAATTTTTTTGTTTTGAAATTATGAATTTAAGTATGTTTAATAGATTATGTCTTAGTCTGAAGGTGAGGGCACAGTTGAAAGAAAGAGTTGATTTGAGTAAATTTAATGGAAATGAAGAAAGATATGTTACTCCTATGCATAGAAAGAGTTTTTGGACTAATAAGTGGATGCATTAACCTAGAAAGATTTTTTGCAGATTGCAATTCCAACACTGTGATACTAGAGGATATGCACAGTACAGAAAAGGTTGGGGAACATTTAAGTGAAAAAGAGGATTGAATTTGTGTTATAACTGCAGAAGGTCAGGACATATTGCTAAGGAATGTCCTGAGATAGGCCCTATTTGTCTTTGTTGTAAGGTTGTTGGTCATGGGGTTGAGGATTGTCCAAGGATTATTGCTAAAGTTAAAGGGGTGAATATGAGACAAGAAAACTATGAAGAAAGTCAAGAGACTAAGGGCATGTTAGAAAATCATAAAGAAAAAGGGTCAGAGGAAGTTCATACTATGTTATTATAGTTGAAAGAAACGATGTATGTCCATAATGATGTCAATTTACCAGAAAGTCTGAAAGAAAAATAGCGCATAAGTACAATAATAGAAGACTTCGACATAGACTATGTCTTGTATGGAGAAACAAAAGTGAATATTATGACAGTAGAAACTTGGGAAGTTTTGGGAAAGCCTATTGTGGTACCTTTTTTAGGAAGGGTAGGATTGTTTAAGGGTAAGATGATAACTTTATGTGGAAGAGTAACTAATCTACCTATTATTGTTCATGGAACGTCGACTGAAGAAGAATTTGAAGTCATTCAGTTTGTTGGGGACAATGCCCCTTTCCCACTATTTCTAGGTAAGACTTGTATTGAGAAGGATCAGATCAGAAGGAAAGCAGAGGAAGAAGCTACAAAAAAGAAAAAGAAAGAATTAAGGGATTTCATAGCTAGGAAAATAGACCGACTAATAGAAGAACAAGAGGATAAGTCGAAGCAACAGAACAAAGTAACAACGTAGGAGGGACAGAAAGCAATAGAATTAGCTATCAAGGTTGAAAGAATGCAAGAAGGCTTGAAGAACCTATCTAGCCAAGAAAGAAGTATGCCCACTCAGGAAATGTTAATAAAAGGGATATTAGCTTCAGAATCTTTGAAGGAACCGCAACAGTGTGAAGCCACTGTGCTAGGGGAAGATAAGAATAAGAATGGAAAGAGTATTCAAGAAAAATTTAGAGAGACTCGGATCACAAGAAAGAAGGCAAGGAAGATCAATAAAAATAAGGCTAAGTTGGAAAATATACAAGAAGTTACAGAAACCAGATGGAATACTTTGCAGATTGGAACCTCGCAGGAGGCAAGCTAGCAGGATTTGAACCTCGTTGGAGCAGCAGGTCCGCGCAGATTGGGACCTCTCCCTAGCGAAGCTAGATGACCGATGGAGGCGCTCCGGTCATTAGAATGATGCTCCAGAACGGTTAGAAAATGAATTTATGGGCTTATGGACCACTTTTGGATGTTGAGACCATGCCATAATGGATATATTTACATTGATAGTATCATTTCCTAGCCGTTGGAAGATCTGTCACGATACCCCGCTTATTTAACTCGTCAGTCGTTGTGCTAGGACCACTTTTTTCTAACCCTAATTGACTGAGCTAAGCAGAGAATTTTTCGAGTGTCGAGTTGTGAAATCTGAAACTAGACCCCGCCTATCCGTTTGTCTACCTTGCCTATCCGTTTGTCTACCCCGCCTGTCTATTATAATATAGAATGTTGGGTGAACCTAGTGAATTGGAGAAGTTTGTCGAGGAAGTTCTTAAGAATCTAATGGCCAGCAGACTGATATCTAAAGCTATCCAGACGTCGTCAACTATGGGACTGCATGCTTCCCCTTCAATCGGACATCGCTCTGACCATGTCAACCTCGTAACTGAACAACGAAGTAAGCACTACGGAGATCTGTCTAACGCGAAGCAGATCCCATCGATCCTACCTGATTATATTCCACATCTAGTTGGTGTTGTTAACCACGACAATATCCCTCGAGATTTTGAGTACTCCATCTTCACTGCGTACATTACAAAAGGAATTCTCATAGTCGGGAGTCAGTTAGGACAGATCATGTTGTTGAAGAACAACGAATTCAACTTAGGAGACTAGAAGAAATATGCCATGTTATCTACTCACCACAATTTAACGAAGATAAATAGAACGAAACCTCGCCTCGTCTCACAACCATGGATTAATGGGTTGGCACAGTCCACTGTGTTGAACGTGATGAAGATCTCACACTTTGGCCGTCACCAGGAGGTTAACGCTTGATTTAAACTCCTTCTGTCATTCCATCATGGCGGATATCTATGGATCAATAGAAGGATTATTGTGGATACGACGTTGATCCACTGGATCACATGCTTAAGTGTGAAGGGCCCTGACCCACAACATGTTTATCCAAGGAGGGTCGCAGCCTGATATTTGGTGCAGCGCATCAAAGAATCTTATGGAGAGGTAGAAAAAGGGTAGCGAGGTTACAAGGTAGCCTCTATATAGGATGGTGTAGTGCGCCTTGCTTGTCAAATCCTAGTTGAAAATCTAGTGAGGAAGAACTGCCCCACACAGGTCACCGAGTTCATGGTGGACCTTGCAGGAAAGTATGTGGAGGGTATGCAGATGAACTGGGCAAACTACCTCATCTATGAACTAGAGAAGGATTGTCGTGAAGCCGAGGACTTGGGATATGAATTCTGTTATAGTTGGTTGATCATTTGATCGCGTTTGTCTCTTGGAAAATGCCTGAAGGAGCCACTTTCCCAAAGATCAAACCTTCAGATCCATTGGTCACTTCGTTTTCCACCTTGTTGTATACCAACGACATGACGAAGCAATGTCAGTCTAATGTCGTTTTTCATGGATATTACCAAAAATTGAAGGTAGCCATCAAATCATTCCCATGTATGAAATTGCGCACCCTGCATTAGTACCAACCCATAGAGAAGTTCCATGTATCACTGCATGAAGAGATGAGCACCAGGAAGAATTGCAGTCATACTACAAGCTGACAGACGAATATATGGAGAAGATTACAAAGGAATGGGCAGAGAAATTTCTTTTACCTGTCGCCGACATAGAGTTATTTGAAACCAACACCATAGGAAGCCCCATAGTTACACTAGTTGAACATGTCGGGCAATCTAGTGGGACGATGAAGAAGAAAAAGCAAGATGAAGTCCATGACATAGTGACTGATGAAGAGGACAACGCTTTTGAAGATAATGTGTCTGGCTCGCCAGGAGGAGGAGAAGATGAAGCAGAAGGATAGGGAGAAGGAGATGAAGGAGAAGAAGAGAAAGGAGGAGGAAAAGATACCATGCCTTCACCTGAAGATCCCTTGTTGGGACAGTGACAGCGCAAAAGAGGAAGGTTTCTCCGAAGAAACCCTCAGCAAGGAAGAATACGTGTGCCAATAAGCCATAGTTGGAAGCCACCCTTATGGATGATGACATCAGTTTGGTCCATGAAGCTATGGAGGATGCCTCTAAGGACATGTTGCAGAGATACAGAGTAAAATAGGAGGAGATATATGGAATAATTGAGAGAGAATTGAAGGAAGTACAACAAGTTGTTCACTTGATCCGCGCAGTACCTATTGTGCCGACTGCGCCTTCCTCATCACAGACTGCAAAATTAGGGGATAAACCATCCCAATTGAGAAGGATTGTGGATGTAACAAAAGCTTGGTTCCAGAGATCTTAGGAAGAGAAGTAGAAGGCTACAAAAGCCTTGCAAAAGGAGAAATATGAAGTCCTAGTAAAATTACGAGCATCGCAAGATAGTGTAGTTGCCTAGAAAAATGAAAAAGCAGAGCTTCAGGCAAAGTTTCAGGAGGAAAAATCCTAGCTACAGAGGGAAAAAGAGTAGTTGCTTGCAGAGAAGGCCATGGTCAAAGAAGCGGTAAGTAAAGAATGTCGCTATGTGCCTAGATTGGAACAGAAAGAGTAAGAGTTGGTCGAAGCTCAAGTAGTGAAGCTCACAGAGACCCTCTAGTAGCTTCAGGCTAGGATAACAGAATTGGAAGCCCAAACAGTACCAAGCACCCTGTAGGAGGTGTGTGACTAGAGGGAGGAGACCGCTAAGAACACAGCAGCAAGTATAAGATCCCTCACCTCGGAATGCAAACAGTTAAGTGATAGAAGTGCCCAGACATATGAATGCCTCGTCGAGGATCCAGAGCTAAGGAAGATGGAAGTGCAGTTACAGGAGGCACAACAACAAGAATTTTCATTGCAGGTGCAAATGAAGCTGCTCACTGAAGTGGAAAGAATGAAGAGATCCCAAGAGCAGCGAACAATACAACAACAGATCATTGCCCTCTAGGGTAAGGTAATGGAAGCAACACATAAGTTATAACCTATGCAGGTTGAAGCCTGCAAGGTGTTCAAGGAGATTGTTGGACAGGGTTCACAACTAGATCAAGTGGTTGCAGCAGTAGAAAAGTGAATGGAAGGGCATGTTACAGAGAAAACAATCCAGGAGCTCGCTTAGCAGGAGGCTCACGCGAAGTAGCAAGTCGAGGCAGCTCGAGTTAAGCTCAAGGCTTTGGAAGTGGCATTTTCTGGACCTGAGTGACTCAGGACGAGTCACAGGTGAGTGTTGCAGGCTTGTTGGCCCTCGAGCAAGTTTTGGGAAAATTTGGATAGCTTTGGCCCACTTTTGGACTTCGACATGTTGGTCGAAGAAGGAGTGCCCATGCGGAGCTGAGATCCCGGATCTCACCCATTTTTTAGGGTTATGTGGACCCAGTAAAGGGTTCTCGAGGGTTTTGTAATGGGTTTATGGGATGTCGGCCCATGGGGTTTTCCCATGTTTAGGCCTTATTGCAAGGGTTTGTAAAAGTATAAATAAAGAAGAATGTATTGTAGAAGTAGTGAAGTGAAAATAATTCGAGCTTCTTTGCTCAAAGGAATGTATGTGTGTTAAGGATTTTTGCTCAATAGAGACTTGGCTCTATGCATTGACCTAGTTTTATGCGAAGCTCGACTCTGTGTCTTAGTGCACGGGAGTGACTGAATGTAATATCTTGGCAGATAATAAAGAGGCAAAGCGGTTTGTGGAGATAGCTCCACCCTGGGGTGAACCACGTATATCTGATCTGTGTCCCAGCCTGGTTACAGACACCTGCGTCCTATAATCCCCCCTGCTTCTACCTTGGGTGATACTTCGCCTACTTCCCAGGTGTTGTCGAAAGGGTCGGTAGTCGGGGTTTTGTTGTTGGGTGTTAAGCGTTGAACCCTGGGTCTGCTTTAATGGAAAAATGACTGGGAATTTGGGAATAACTCATGAAAAGTGTTAAGTATGTGGGGGTTTATCCCTGTATGCACAATCATTCAACCAAAATTTTCTCTTTACCTCAAGGAGAAAAATTTATGGACTTGCTCTTTTAACTCACAAATGGACGAAGAAATGGAAATCAGAAGAGAGAGATAACCAATTTATTTATAATACAATAGTGAAAGAAGATAACAAATTCAATTATGCTTTCATGGAGGACATCGTAACAATTGTGTATGCTTGATTTTTATCGACTAACAATACCTTGCAGGAGTGTCAATGTGGTAGAACTAATCCAACATCTTATTTTTGACCAAAAATAAACTAAAAGATGAAAAGCAATAAAATTCATGACATAAATGGGACTACAAAATTTAAAACAACAAAAATAAAATGACAGAATTGCAAAAGAACCATGAAAGCTATTAAAAAAGAAGCAGAAATTAAGCTACTGTAAAAGAAGAAATGAAAAACAGTGGTGAAAAAGAAAGCTGAACTAAACTACTAATATATAGAAAATCCAAACAACATTAAAAATTTTCAAGTTGGTTCCACATAGTGCTTCAAGTGAGAACCATTAGTGTTGTAGGAAAACAATCACTCCTGTAAATATTTTAGAATGTAAGAGTTAGTACCTAGGACAAAAGCGATCTTGAAAGGACCCAACCATAATTCTTGAAACTTTGAGACAATTGATAACCATTTAAAGTACATGATTAGATCATCAAGATAGACATGGATAGCCTTACTGATCAAATCGTCGAAATTTAATTTCATAGGGCTTTTAAAAGTGATACTCACATCAAATAAGCCAGAAGGCATGCGTTTGTAAGTCAAGGTACCCCAATGAGTAATACAGGTGGTTTTGTATTTATCCTCCCCTTTTGCCTTGATTTTATTGTAACCGAAAAAAATGTCAAGTGAGGGCATCATTTGTGACCCTGCAACTTGCTGCAAAATTGTTTCTATTTTAGGGAGAGGAAAGTGATCTTTTATAATAGCCTGATTAAATGCACGAAAATCAATGCAAAATCTAATATGATCAGTGGCTTTCCAAACAGGAACCAAATTTGAAACCCATTCAGAATACTTGACCAAAAAGATAATTCCATCCTTCAAGAATTCTCCCAACTCCTTTCGAATAACTTCTTCCAGTGCAGGGTCGATAGGTCTTTGTTTTTTCCTAACCGGTTTTATGCCTTCCTTGATGGGAATGGCATGATGTATTAGAGCAGTATCAAAACCACTAAGATCCTCATAAGACCAAGCAAAAACATCTTGAAATTCACCAAGTAGCTTGGAAAACTTCAGTTTCTCTTCATCATAACATTTGGCACCTATTTTAACATTCTTTGGAGACTCGGGTGTCCCAATGTTCAAGGAGATGGTTTCACCCACCTCCCTTTTAGACTCCTCTTCTTTTTGTTTCTCTTTATTGCCTACATCACTCAATGAAAACGAACTCTCTAGAGGAGTCAAGCCCTTAGGAATCTTGCTATCTTCTATGGATATAATTTCCTTGGGCTTATAAGGTTCATTTTGAATGAAAGAACAGATGTTATCATCACTAGGGAAGACCTGCCAAGATTCTATATTGTCAGGGATATGTGGATGATATAGAGATTGAAAGGTACAATCAGGTCTGTGTGGCAGAAGTTGTCGATTAGGAGAGGCTACAAAAATAGCTAACCGATCAGCCATTGATTTTAACTCCCTCTTAACATGAATAATGTTGAAAGATAATAGGTTCAAGATATGTGCCCAAACAGTTTGGGTGTATCGTTTCATCAATTTTTTTCTAAGAGAGTATATCTTACGTACAAGTTTCACAACAAGATCAGAATCTCCGAAAACTGTAAGGTGACCACAACCAATATTATAGGCGTTTTCAATGCCTAATAATAAAGATTCAAATTTAGTGACATTGTTCATGCAAGCAAACTCCATCCTATAAGAAAATTTATGGATTTTTCCTATAGGAGAAATCAAGATAATGTCAGCTATGTTACCTTCATTAGAGCATGAACCATCAAAGTGCATGTGCCACATACCATCATCTAAATCAATTTGTTTCAAAGGAATGTTATCCTCCTCAAAAAATATGGAATACACTCCTAGGTACTCTTCGATATAGTTCACATTAGGTTGTCGGACACTCTCTATGTAAGGTGAAATCCTTCCCTCTCTAAGGAATATAATGGTTTTACCATTATGAGGAACGAATAAATGTGTCTCGTCGAGTGAGAGGTATCCACCCGTCAAATCTTTCCAATCTCTGCCCAAGATGATTGAGTAATTTCTTACTGGCATATCAATTACCTGAATACTAAGGGTTGTCCTTATTTCAGGGTGTGCACACAAAACTAAGGTCACATATTTAATATCACCTATGGTCGTTTGTTGTAGACTATTATAAGAAAGCATGCTTCTAATGTTTTCATTTGTACAAGACAAACCTAGATCTTCCATAATAATCTTCGACATCACACTTGGGCCTGAACCGCCATCAATGAGGCAACAATGGGTGATCTTATCCATAATCTTTACAGAAATATAAAAAGGGGGATTTTTTACAGGGTATCTAAAGTTATGTACACCTACTTTATTTACAGACGAATCCTCTTTTTTCACCTCTTCAGAGAGGTTGGATACAACATAATCTTTTCCTTACATGAATTGTTTCAGATGCCTCTATTGTTCAGGGATGACAACCATATTCAGAAGGGTTGCATATGCTTTGATGTCGGCCAACTGATTTAGGATATTGTATTTGGAAGAGGGGAGAGGGGAGGTAATTCCTTGACTGTCAGGAACTTTAGGAACCTAAACAGTAGCAGCTGGTGAGGATGAGCTTAGGCTAGAATAATTGCAGGGAGGATCATATTTGCCTTTGGGAGTGTAGGATTTGTTCCTAGTATTGATGATCATGACATCTTCTGGCTCTACAAAATCTAGGACAACGATGGTAGTTTCTGGTCTTTTACCAAAGATCTTATCTCTGGCAGTCTTCTTTACCTCACATGTGGTCTCCTCATGGTGTTCCTCGCAAAAGTTACACCAACTTCAAGGCATGATAGCTTTAGGATGAAAATTATTTTCAATTGGATTTCTAAAGGGGGGTGCAAAAGAGGATGAACCTCCAGGGGTGAGAGGGGAGACATTTCCCTTTCGCTCATACACTATCATATGATTATTCATGTCTTTCACAAGCTGTAAGAGGGTGGACATGTATGTTTTTTTAACTGATTCTCCCTGAGGAAGACGTGTTATCTCAAGTTATTCTTCATACTCTAAACAAGTATGCAGAGCGGAACCAAGGTTATCAATGGATTTTTTATAAATACTATGATGATAGGGGGAGGTAATTCATTGTATTAATGTGTAAAATAGGCTTGGATTTGAGGTCAAATGAGTTCGGGGATTTGATTGTATAACATAGTGCAATGCAAGTTGAAGGACTTGATGGTCTCACCATCCTTATAGGTGATGTTATTTTATTCTCGTAACTTCTTAACTGGGGTCTTAGATTGTCCATAGGTGGATTTGAACCAATAGACTAACTCCTCCCAAGTAGATATAATCTTAGGAGGACGGTCAAAGAAATCGGTCGCAACCTTTCCTTCCAAGGAATTGACAAATAGGCGCATGCAAGTATCATTGTCATTGGCTCCTATGTTGTGACAAGCATTAGAAAATGCCACCAGGTGTTTGTTTGTAGTGACAGTGTTATTTCCTGAAAACCTGGGAAGATTCTCTTTGAATTTAGGAAGTGGACGAGTAGAAGGTGCTAAGTTAAGAGGAGAAGATACATGCCATGGTGTGGTTGTTGTGTCTTCATCAAACTGAAAAATCCCATATTGTTTGATGAATTTCATGGGGTTTGTGGTGGATTGGATAGGGACATGGTGGCTATATAATCTACCAATCACTAATGAATCTAAATACTGAGAGGAGTAAGAATTTCCAGTGCCACGAGATCCACCACTAGATTCCATCTTGTGGATGATAGGTAAGGGATAAAAAGACGAACTGGATGAATCAGACAAGGTTCTCCTTAGATCGCTTTGTTGGGTTGATAATACAACGTTCCTTCTTCATAATCCAGCAATAGGATTAATTTCAGGTGATAAGCCTCTTCTTCTCCTAGAAACACGAGAGTCTAAGGACATGAAAGGAAGGACAAAGCCGAAGAAACAAGAAATTTATTATTGGTTTCTAGGCTGTCTACGTCTAGCTTCCCAACATTCTTGGGCACTAATGTCTCATTCAATTGTTTCCCATGATTTATTAAGCTTAGCCCAAGTATTATTAGTGTCTAAGATGGTGTTAAACAAATTCAAAGCAATGTTGTTCTGATCTTGAAGATCGGGCTCAATATTGAGCTACCTTGCAATAGGTACAGTCATTAAGAAATAAAATAATCAAAGAATCAATATAAAAAAACAGATGTATTCAATAATAATCAAGCATAAAATTCAACCAAAGAGCTATTGAAGATCTCCCCAGTATGTTCACCAAATAAATGTTGAGGAAAAGATATGAAATGATATTTCTCAAACATTTTTAGATCATGCTTGGCTAAAGCAAGATAGACAGGAATATCACCATATGTTTATAGCCATCAAAATTGGTATCATAACTCACAAGTATTGATAACAAGTGCTTAGGATGTGTTTTTATAATTAAAATCTTGTTGAAAAACTCAGTATTTATGTAATTTTATGAGCATAACAGATGCTGAAATAAATATAGAGACAGAAGTAAAGACACGAAGTCAATAATCAAATCAGATAAGACATAAAGAAATTGTTTATTTCATTCTAATTCATCAAATAATCATTCTCTTTACAAAATTTCTTGAGGAAGTTTTGGACCAAAGTCAAACTTAGATGTCCCCAATGAAACGTACAAAAGGACTTCTGACAGAAAGTAAAAAATTGAACTTTAAAAGTTGGATCAGCTTGCCATATATTGATGCCCACTCGACTCTGCACAATAGCCTTTGTCAGTCATGAAATTTAATTCACAAACATATAATTCTACACAGACTATCAAAGATATATCAACACCTCTAAGAAACAAGTGTCTCAATGATGTAATTCGGCCTTGAATCTTGTTGTCTACAATAGGACCTTTCTATCATAAAAAAGAATTAGGCTTCTAATGAATTAAGGAATGAATGAAAACTGAATTATCTCAACAAAAATCAAAGAGCAAACCTTAACATGCTTCTCCTTCTATTATCCCCTTGTCCCTCCTTTTCCTTTTTCCTTTAAGCAAATTATAATTGGTTGAAGTAGTTGAACTACTTCTTTAGTTAAGTTAACTAAAACTCAACTAACTTTTTAGTTAAGGGGAAAAGTAATAAAATCATAATAAGGGTTTTTAATAAATAATAACTAGTAGGAGGGACCATTTGTGACTCCCTTTAGTTCTTTAATAATCATAACACAACCAGTTAATCAAACAAAACATCCCTCCTTGTGACTCCCGTCATCACTTTCATATTTGACAATTTATATCAATGATAATTGAAATTATTTCCAAAAATATATTACTCATATATCCAAAAAATAGTGTGTTGTCCAAAATTTCAGAAGTAAACTATTCTCAACAATTAATAAACAAAAACTCAAAATCCATATTTTCCACTCTGGGAGACAATCTTTCCCTTGTTTCTTCTATCAAATTTTGATCTCTCTGAGTTTTCCTTAGGCTGTGTGGAGCCTTTAGGCCTAATATCATTGATCACATGAGAGAAACCATCTCTCAAATGTATGCGGGAGGACAGGGATTTTGCAGAGTCGTTTGAGGGTGAGGAGGGGGCAGCAGTGGCTTTTCCTTTGTCAGGAGCATGGTGGGCCTAGGTTTTTAAAATTTTGATTGCATGGGAAGACTTTACTGGTGATTGGATAAGGGTATCTTGGGAATTATGATTTATAGGTGGAGGATCAGCTAGAGATAAGTTAGGCCAGCCACGATGTTGGGAGAGTGTCGGGTGGACAATCTCTTTCCATTCGTCGTTTTCTGAGACTTCAGGTTGTAGTGAGACATGAGGAGGCACTAGGATACCAGGGAGCTGTGGGGCTTGGAAGGGAGGCCTTTCAGGCCTAGGTTGGACAACTCCTTGCCCAATTCAGTTAAAAAATCCAGCTTGAAATAGTTGGCCTAACTCTTGCGATTCTTCATCAAAGTGTATAGATAATCTTGGCCTTCTAGGGCCCTTATTCCAATTTCCTCTTCCTTAGTTACCCCTGCCATGGCTACCTCTGCTGAAAAAGCTCATTCCTGTATGCATTATTGATTAGCAAATAGTTTCTTTAACAACCATACATGACAACTCTTTTAAACATGAAATAAAATTTGGCTTAGCAACATATCTGACTCATGCAATCCAATCCATACAAGTCGTTTAATAATTGTCAATTAGTAGGGGGTGAACAAGGGTTTTGGGATATATGAGAGGTTGTATTGATCGAAAAATGCTAAAATGAGGGGGGAAAGATCATGATTACTTCTCACAGACATCAAACAATCAATTGTATCATAAACCAAAAGAATATATCACTGTAATTCATTTGTGTGCAATCTCTTTAATTGTCATAATACCGATTTTCCCTTAAATGTAATTAAATTTTAGGAACAGAGAGTGGATAGTGAATATGGGAAGGTGAGGGGATTGTAATGTGCGAAAATTTAAATAATGGTACGGAAAAGAGCGAATATTGTTCGTAAAATAAACTAAGTAATCCATAAAACAATTATGTATATAATGCAAAATATCCAACACTAACTAAACAATTACTATGATCAATTAAAAAATTATTGTTTTTTAAAACTTGTTCACTGTCTCATATCAAAATCTTCAACACTTTTATTAACACTGTATCATCATACTCAGAATCACTATGCCTTTCAAACATCCTATAAAAGGAATTATGTTTCCTTTCATTTCTTCCATTTTATAATTAAAACAAAATCCCAAGGAACACACAATCATACTGCTTCAACTCTGTTTAGCATATACAAATATCAACCACTGTCCATGATTTATAAATCCATAAACCAAACATAGACATAGGTCTCTCCTAAGTTGCATAGACTCTTTTAAAACATGACCGATTCTAATCTTTTGACAACATTAACAAATAAATTTGCAATGAAGTCATACTGTAAAAACCTCGTTATTCATCTCTGATGGTGCAATCAAACAAAATGATGCACAATGCCCCCAAAATAATACACAGTAAAAAACCAAGCCTCAGCCATCAAATTTCCAATTTGTAACTATCCTGATTGAGACAAATTAAACACACCGTAGTCGCAAACTTCAATTTATACCACTCTGTATGAACACACAAACCATGCATAACAAAAAGAGGCATCTATGTGACTATCCATTACCGTTTACTCCCAATCAAATCAATTTATGAAAACATTGAGGTATCGTTTCAACTGACACAACAAAAGGAGGAAGCGATTGTATACCAATTATCATTTCCAATTACAACTCCCCAACCACCTGATCAAACAGAGATGAGCCAATAATCAAAAACCACTGTCAATATTACTCAACAAACTTATGACAATCAATAAGATAACCGACATAGTGCGACTGGTTGAGTTTATTGAACTCGGGTTCTATAACCAATGAATCATAAGAAATAATCAAGGGTTCGCTCGATCATCAAAACACAGGAAGACTAGATTCAACCATATCAACAACATGTGAGAACCCTTCGAGACAAGCACGGTGGAACCACAAACCTTAACCCCTAGCTTTGTAAAATAGGGTGTCAGTTCAACACCAGGTAGGGTAGGTAACAATGCAGAGGAGAAACAATTGCTCACTAGATAGTAACAAACACCAAGGACGCGCAGAGGCATAACCCTCGCGCTTTTCAAAATCTGAACCATTTATAACAATGTTGATAGCAATGCAGACCCATGTATTGCCAATCAACCCTAAAGCATACTTCTTGGCGTAATGGCCACCCCATAACCAACTGTGTTGATGTCAATACCACAAAATAAGACCACAACCAAGTCGAAAAATATATACAGTGACCAAAGGTGGTTCGAAATACACACAACAACCCCATAGAACCGAATACAATCGTATATGGTTACCACAATTGTGAGGAGGCAGACAACAAGGCTAAACAGAGTGAAACCATCCAAAAAAATATCCATAAAGACAACAGAGAGCCATCACCATTTCCACCACATAGGAAGCCAATGAAATCACAACTCTAACCATCTATTTTTCCATTTGCAACGAATAACACACATAGTCATTACAAAGAAAACACCACATGTTTACACAGTTTCCAATATCACGAAGGACACAAACCAACACATTATCGAGCCAACATTTATTTCATTACAGAGTGAATTCATGGATGGGAAAAAAGAACCATACCTATAACCAATGGCCTTAAAAATGCGAGTTGGTCGAGCAGTTCCTTCCGCGCGTGATTCTCGGAGCTTAACCACAACAAAAACCAAATGAACAATAACCATGCTAGGGTGACGGCCCAGTGGGAGAAGTATGGATTGATGTGAATTTACTGCACGTCGCTTCCATCCTCCATATCATTCAATTTGTAGTACACGACAGCCATCCAAAACAATGTCATTAACCCCATACAATTAATTCCATGCATTGAAACTTGCACATATTGCTTGTCAAGTGCGCCACCCCAATCCATACTAACCATTTCCAAAACATACCATAACATATATCAAATGTGCCCAATATAACTCAATATAAATCGTATAGTCACTAACATTGCTAGTGAGGACTAACATTAATTATTTTGATTTCATTTGCACATAGTATAACACAGTATAGTATAGTCCCCTTTCTTGGATTTTTTCATAAGTCCCTTTCCATTGCTATTATTTCTTGTCATTACTAACATGTGTCTTGTGTAGGTGTAACAGGTAATGAATCAAGGCACCAATAAAAAATGTAATAGCAGTCAACATAAACCATCATAACATGGAATTTAGAGCTTAGAATAACAGAATCAACACATAAAATGCATTATCCATCTGCCATTATGTCGCAATAAAACCAATATTTCATCATCAATCATGTAAAACCATGTAAGCAACATCAAAAAACAACATAAAATGTGTGCACAGACTATCTCTGATCTTCAAGTCTACAAAGGGGTTCCCACCTACTAGTATTATATATCATTAGCATAATTTAAATAATAGGCTTTAGCAATACTTTGCGGGAAAAATCCTCGTTGCGATTTTTATCGTCAACACACTTGTTTTCTTTTTTTTAACTATCTAAATTGAGTTCAATATGGAGGGATGGTTTATTTGGTTTTCATGACTCTCATCGATCAAATCAGATTTGTTTGAACATGTTAAATGAAACCTTGTGTCTAAAATAACTTGGCATTCCAACTAAGAATCTACAACTAACATTGTGACAAGCACGCTTGTGTTTGGCATTAGAAAAATCCAAGCTGGTAAAATGACCACACAGTAACAATAATCACTGATCGTCGATGTACCTTCAGAATCGGTAAAAGGCGGAGTAAGTTGAATTATTTTTTTTCCACATAGATTCAGGAGATCGTTGATTCCCATCGGTGTTGGAAAAATATGAGAGGACTAAACATTGACATGAGCCATAATAAACCCCCAATAGTCGATGATGGATGCACTGGTTCGGGGTTGGCGAAATCTCAAAGAGTTAAATCACTGAAAATTTATGCATTAACACATCATCGATCGTCAATCCCCGATGCACTTTCGGTGTCGAATTTTTTTTGAGGGAGTTAATCTAGCAGCACTTGGTTAAGCTTATCGCCGATCGTTTATCCTTGATACTTTTCGGTGTCGGTGATGTAGGATCTATTGTTAGAATGATTAGCTAAGGAAAATTCTTCGATTCTGAATAACAAGATTAAACGAAGACGTCAGTTTCAAGTGCCACATGTCTTTGTCACATAGGGTTTTCATACGGTCAAGTTTCTCCCCGAGTCACCTTAAGGTTCCCTATGTCTTAGTTACACTTCCGAGTCATCTTTTTCACGTCAGCTCTGTACGGAAATATGGATCAGCGTCGACGATTTTTCCTGGAGATATCAACAAACAATGTTTAAAGAGAAGCCTTGACTCTCGATCCACCAGTTAGATTAGCGAAACGTTGGGATGTTTTCAACATGAGATACAATTAGATTCTATCATTTAATAGGTCAGTTAATGTTTCACCCCACATACATTATTACCCCATGCACCGATTGAACAACTGTAATTTGAAATCGGTGATAGGCCATGTTATAGCCCGCGCCCGCATCGTTGAACTATGATCGAATTTAATTTTAAACTTAATGAAGATCTAGAGGAAGATTTTGTAGAACCGCAATCATATCCTGAATTGAATAGCTGATGCGACAAGGTAAGTTAATCTCTATTTAAATCATGAAAATATCTTCAAACACTTCCATTCTTCACACAATTTTCCATTTTCAGAGCATCAAAAGAAGTGAAGCGAGCATCTGGAAACTGCGTTGATTCTTAGACCATAAAAAACAAGTTAAGCTAGAAACAAAGGTATGTGTTAAATTTTATCAGTTCGACGGTCGTAATTTGTTATATATCAGCATTTGATATTTTACACAGTGTCTAACTATATTCCAGCTACAGAAAAGAATTCCTTGAAGAAATCCAATGACCAGACGCTCGCTAAGGGAACCTAAGTTAAAGGAGGCAAAAATCAGTGAGGGTTCTTCTCCCAGCACTACAAGGTAGTTGGAATACACTCCCACGGTGGAGTTGGTCATTAAAACCTCTTCCAAGAAATCATTCATTCACCCCCTAGTTTTTGGCGATATTGAAGTAGCCATTGGGTCAAAAATAATGCTCCCACAGTGGGGAGATATATTCAATAGAATCAACCTGGAAGATTACCCCGAGTATATCCCACACAACGACCCGGATGTAAGGACGCTCGACAACCACGTGTTCCTAAATATCCGGTGGTCATTCTTGCACATGGTATCCTGTCGAACTCTAGTTTTCCCATGCATTGAGATTTTGAGTTGGCTGATTGATCATACAGATGCTTAGAAGTGCCTCATTGATGATGAGAACGGTGGGTGTGTCGGGGTTTTTCTCCCAATAGAGGTTCAGAAGTACTACAAAATTAGGGTCCCAGAGGAGCAACTGAACATAGGATTTGTGGTTAGGTTCTATGAGTTACATGACACCAACCTATTAATGGCTTCCTGGTGGAAGGAAGACAATAAATTTACAAACAAGAGCAACGGTTGGTATGAGACAATGAACCTGAGGGAGCCATATATCTACTTGATGGCTCTAATCTTTCGATTGTATGGAGAAAAGGACTGCTCCAAGTTCTCAGAAGCATGGATTCCCCTGACATACATTGTGGTGATCTATGGGAGTAGCTTCAAATGGGGAGAAATTATCTCCAAGCAATTGAGCATCAATGTACAACAGGCTCAGACGTCGAAAGAAGGAGAAGCACCCACTTTTCACATGGCCTCGTATCTGCTAGATATAATCTGCACGAGGAATTTATTCGTCGAGATGAATTTTAGTTGGCACATTACAAAAATTCATGTTCATGTATACTTCATCATATTATGGGAGAACATGTACAATAAATCTTATACCCTTATTTGTGATGAATTCATCACCCTATTTTATTTCATTTTTTCAGAGAGGAAATCAGAGAAGTAGAGACCACAAAGGCACAAAGGAGAGGGGTTTTGTTACTATAAGGAGCCCAAAGAGTCATTGAACAGATAGAGAATTATCCTCAACTCACATAAATGATGAGGATCCCCTTGTATGATCCAAACACAATCAGAGAGGAGCCAAGTGGATTAGAGTCAATACAAATGTAGGAAATCACCGGTCTGGAAAACCCTAGAGTTCCATCAGCACAGATTAGATCACCGATGACCATTCCAACCCAGCCTGAGGTTTCAAGAATTCTAGGTGAAACAAGTGTGTTGAACCCCCATGTTTGATATAATAAATATCAATGATGATGAAGAGATTTTATAGGTCTCCCTGGTAACTTCGATATCGATTACAGAGGAGAAGGAACCCGAGAAAACATTTGTCCCAAGTCTCGATGCTTCAACTCGAAACCTTTTGAAGAGTGACCATGAGGTTGAAAGTATCTTAGACACTGATTTTCTCAACCTGTCGGAGACCTCAAAAGACAGATCGAGGGATGATGTAACACCCCATTTCCCCTAGTCTGTAAATATAACTATATTGGCCAAGGAACTGTGGAAAACCTAAAAGTGTGAATGTTTGATTTGATGGACCTTTGTACAAAATGTCGATGAATGTAAATTTTGTTATTTTAATAGAAAATGGTTACCTATTGCATGACTGCTGAAAGAGGGGATGTGCTAAGAAAAAAACCACGAATGCTATGAAAGGTGGTGGAGGGGACCCGAAATGGTTGCGTTAACCTCCACTGAACCAGTACCACGCTGGAATTAATTACTAAGATCAGAACAACCCTCTGACCCAGGAATGAATTACAGTCGGGTTGGTAGGTGGGAAGACCTCCTCAAGAGTTAATGAGGGGATGGAGCAGACTTCCCATCCGTAAAGATTCGAGACCTTACCACAGGCTGGAAATTTGATCCACACGCGATCTTGATGAGGAAGGAAATAAAGGAAGTGTGGTGGGCAGAGGAAGACCTGCAGAAAAATGCAGAGACGAGAGTGGAAACTCTCGGGTCTGAGGAAGGACTGAAAGAGGAACATTGCGTTCTGATCATAGAAAATAGAGATTGAGCCAGGAGAAGGATATTAACCTTCGTCCTTATCTATTTTTGTATTAGGAGAAGGAGAGTAACCTTTGTCCCTAACTTCCATTGAGCTGGAAGTAAGAGATTGAATCTCAAAGCATCATGGCTTAATCTCGGGGGTGACCAGTGATAATTCCATTGGGAGTGACTGAGCCTATGGTTGGGTAGAAATGAGCACCCCTTTCAACAGTCGCATCACACTCTATGGTTCTGATAAGTGTTTTCTTGCCTTATGCTTTGAATTGTAAATAATTGATGCATGCGAGTATTTACATGTCTATAAAGGGTTTTTTCTCTATATTAAATGATTAAGTTATGAGTATGAATTCGTTCCCTTGAGAACCTATATTTATGCTTGAATTTCCATACGTCCCAGTTTAATCACTCGAAGGTGCTTTCCCTAGGAATTTACGTCATCGTTCTGGAGTCAGAGCCAGCTTATGGGCATAGCTACCGTTTTGGTAACCTCATAAGTTAGTTTGCCTTGATTCAGATCTTAAATTTCTGCGAGTTGGGAAAGTGTTCCCTTCAGATCAGTATTCTAGTAGACTCTGAACTTGCACCTATTCCCTTAACCAAAAACCTGACTAAGAGAGGGGATTATAGCCCAGGATTTATATGAAGATCCACGTGATCTGGGTCTAGGAACCTTGGATCTCGAGGCTCTGAGACGTCAAATTGCACAATAGTCAAGTTGAACCCCGCAATTGCTATGAATTGTTGATCTATGAACGAAGATCGAGGGTGGGGAATCACTGCGAAGAACGAAGGTGAAAATGGCAGATGTGCTAGTCGTGGCCCGTAATTCACCCTTGCCATTGATCTCGATAGGTTGGAATATCAACGATCCCAGTTAGACTAGAATTGATCAAGAACTTTCCAAATTGCGGAGGTCGAACTCTCTGGTAAAGAGTACGCATGTTGGGGCCCCACAATTTCTGTGAATCGTCGATCGTCGTTGACCTTTGATCTGAGTTTGACATAATCCTTGAAATTCATGGAGCACATGGGATGTAAAAATATTCAAGGAGATCAAGCTCATAAGAGATAGTGTTTTCAGGAGTAAAGACGAAATCCAGGAGATGGGTTCGTAGGGGGAGAAAAGGTCGAATGCTTCGAGCACTTAGAAAATATTCTAAGTTGGAGTAAGTCAAAATCTCAGGAGGAGGAGCGACAGTGTTCGTTGGATCAAAATGCCAAGGATCAAAAGTGATCTGATCCAAGCAAGGTGCACTAACCTTAGCACTTAGCACACATAGGAGAAGGGAGCTTACCAAAGTTCTGAAGTCCCGAAGTAATTTGAGGTCGTCCATCACCAGGAGGTGAATCTGGATCGTGGACTCCAGAGAAATATGTTCGAGGGTTTTCAGTGGAAAGTTGAGATTCCTGAACCCCGAAGACCCAAAGTGAATCTGGACCGCTAGATCTATAGGGACACATGGCGACAGATCGTGGACTCTAGGTAAATTCCCAAAGTAATTCATAGTCATCAGATCTAGAGGAGACATGGCATAAATCTGTGAACCCTGGGTAAAGACCCAAAGCAATCCTCAATCGTCAGATCCAGAGGACAAGTGACACAAATCTTTGGACTTCAGGTAAAGACCCGAAGTAATACTTGATCTTCAGATCAAGTGGACACGTGTCAGTAGATTATAGCCTTCAGATAAAATCCTTTGGGAAAAAAAGGGTAAAGTTTGAGATTTGAGATCTCAGAATTCTAGAGACCCGAAGGATATCTCGACCGTTGATCGAGAAGAGGGCCATAGGACCATTGATATAGTTGAAAGGTCAAACACCCATAGTAGAATCAGGGTCGTTGATTTAGAAGGATAGGTGTCTGTATATCGTCAACTCCGAAAGATTGATGTACAGAGGAAAACGGGGTTTGAGATTTGAAAAGTTCGAAGTCTGGAATCACAAAGAATATCACATTCGTTGATTTAGGAGGGGCAGATTTGGTCCATGGATTTGAAAAGGGTAGATCTGAACCATCAGTTCATACATTACCATCAAGATCGGGATATCGACGGTCCCATAGAATTGTGGGGATTGGATGTGTGCGAACTTTAAAAATTTGAGGGCGGGTCGCAATCCAAACCCAGGTTTTGGAGAAAGGACACATGGATGCTCGAGGAGAATTGTGGGACGAAAAGTAGTTTGGTTTCAAACCACCTTTGGCCACACCTGCAATTGCGTGTTTGCATGAGGTCATCACCCAAGGTCACATCCAAGGAGGGGAAAATAGAAAAGGGGCTAACGCCAACTCCAAGACTTCTCTGAAGCACGAAGGAGAAGGTCGCGGGTATCATAAGACCTGCACTAGAAGCAAGAAGGGCCTGTGTTTGATTAAGAAGTGATACTATCAAGGTCTCTAAGTATTTTTTGACTTAGAGACTCAGAGGACCTTAACCGAAGGGTTGGGCCGAGTCCCAGACTTCCCAAATTAGGAATCGTAGAGGGAAAGGATTTGTTCTTGTAAGGAGGACAAATATTTTTTATTTTTTCCCCATCGTGGGTGTGTTACAAATTGGTATCAGAGAATGGTTACAACACTTGGCCTGATTGGGCTCATGGATGAGTGGCTTAAAAGCTCTATTTGGAGTACTTTTAAAAGAGTGAAACTCTACCTTACCTCTTTCTTAAAAGTCTGGTTAAAAATTTTATTAAAGAAAAGAATGAAACTTTCTATTGTGTGTGTGCATTTAATAAATTGAACCGTGTATTGTTCATGAACTAATAGATTGTTAACTAACAATGAGTGTTTTTTTCAACACTTGAGCAGTCAGTAAATCACGGGAAAAATTCAAGAATAAAAGATGGTGACGTGTCATGAAGTGGGGGATGGCTCCCACAATAGAGACGAAGAATCTGATGAAATGAGGGCAGTGCAAACCCCTCCAGATATGGATGAAACTATAAGGAGCCTCAGGGCCGAATTACAGAGTTGCAAGGCTAACAACGAGAGATTGATAAAGGAGCAATAAAAACAAATAGAAATTAGCGCAGTCTTTCTCAAAGCTTGTCCGACATATAGAGGCAACTACAGCATGAACCCACAACCAGTCATGTGGACCGACGACATAAGAAGAGAAATCAAAGTCCACCTGAGATCCGAAAACATGACTCCATAAGTGACCACACTAGGAGAAGCACCTCGAAGAAGGCCCAACCTAGAGGCATGGAAAACTCATCGGTAGAGTCCTCTAGAAAGGAAGATGGAAAATCCAAAGGATCTTCTAGTATCAGAGAAAGCTCACATTCTCAAAGGAAAGGAAAGAAGCGGAAGCATTCCAAAAATCATAATCCTGAAGAATTCAAGAAAGCCAAACCACCCTCTTTCGATGGAGATATTAGGAAGGGAGAAGAGGCTGAAGTGTGGATTCCTGGTTTAAAGAAATGCTTCAGAGTCCATGACTACTCAGAAAAATTGAAGGTTCAAATATCCATCTTTAACCTGAATGGAAAGGCTTCCATTTGGTGGGAAGACCTTAGGAATGTGAAAGGAGTCCATGAGAAGGACTTTTCATGGAAATAGTTTGATAAATACTTCAGGAAGAAGTATCTGTCAGAGAAATACATGGATGGGAAGACTAAGTAATTCTATGAACTTAGGATGGGACAACTCACCACAGATGAATTTGTCAATAAATTCCTTGAACTACTGAGGTATGTACCCTACATAAAATATGAAAAAGTAAAAATGCAATGGTTCATTAGTGGGTTACCTTAGACCTATCGAGATAGGATTGAGTTCGATGAACCAAAAACCTTAGAAGAAACTATCTGGAAGGAAAGGTATTGTTATGAAAATTTTGGGAGTAAGACAAGACCTCATGAGGACTGGAAGAAGAGGAGTAGTTTGGGATTTCAGAAGAAGGGGTTTAAATCCTCAAGATTTAAGAAATATGGAAAATATTCTAGAAGGAGAATTCCTACTAGAAGTGTATATCAGAAAAATTTTCCCTCTCAAAGTGGAAATAAACCTTTTAAGACAATCCTAGAAAAGACCGATAACCTAAAGAAGGAACCCTTAAAATGTTGGGGTTGTGGAGAAGATCATCGATTGAGGGACTACCCACATAGACAACAGAACAGTAAGAGAATATACAATATCCAAGAAGATACCACTGTCAATGATGTGGCTAGGAGCATGCCATGAATCTATGCAGCCTTGGACAATAATCAAGTCGAACACCAAGCTTCAGTAGTGGAGCTCGAAGGTATGATCGTCAACCATCTAGTTTCTATTTTAATTGACCCAGGTTCTAATTTGAGTTATGTGACCCCTCAGACCATTGATAAGTGTAAATTGCAACCAATTAGACATGTTAAACCGCGATTGGTTCAATTATCCACTGGGACCAAAAGAAAGGTGGCATAGGTCCTACCAGCCTATCAATTCATCATGGGTGGATTTCCCACCCGAGAAACCCTTAACATACTTCCCCTGGGGTCTTATGACTTGTTGATTGGTATGGATTGGTTGGTTGCTTATAAAACTAAATTGGATTGTTATCATAAAACTTCAGAATGTGTAAATGAAGAAGGGAGAAAAGTGACCCTCCAAGGGATTCAGAAGCTTGTCTTAGTGAGACAAATATCATCCCTTCAAATGAAAAAGTATTGCAGAAAGGGGTGTTCCTTATATGCCATACAGGTACTAGAATATGTTTATAATGACAAACCAAAACTAGGGGACTACCCCATATTAATAGAATACAAGGACGTGTTCCTAGAAGAGGTACCAGGTCTACCTCCGATAAGGGATATCGACTTCTCGATAGAACTTACACCAGGAGCGGTACCAACATCTAGAACGCCATATAGAATGAGCATGCTAGAGTTGGTTGATCTCAAGCTACAACTAAAGGAGATGATGGAAAAAGGCTACATATGACCCAGTGTATCTCTGTGGGGAGTGCCTGTCTTGTTTGTGAAAAAGAAATATGGCACACTTCGACTATGCATAGATTACAGACAACTCAATAAGATAACCATAAAGAACAAGTACCCCTTACCAAGAATCAATGACATGTTCGACTAATTGGGAGGTGCTTCCATATTCTTGAATATAAACTTAAGGTCTAGATACCACCAAGTCCGGATTAAGGATGAAGACATCCACAAAACAGCCTTCGGGATGAGGTATGGTCACTATGAATTCATGGTGGTTCCATTTGGGTTAACCAATGCCCCCGCCACATTTATGTCCTTGATGAATAATGTACTCAACAAATTCCTCGACAAATTTGTATTGGTTTTCATTGATGATATCCTAATCTACTCCAAGAACAAGGAGGATCATGAAGAACATCTTAGACTCATACTCCAAGTACTAAGAGAGCATCATCTCTATGCTAAGTTTAGCAAGTGTGATTTCTTTCAAAAGCAAGTCCATTACTTAGGCCATGTCATATCTAAGGAAGGGGTGGTAGTAGACCCCGACAAGATCAAATCTATTATGGAATGGCCTACCCCAAAGGATGTATATGATATTAGGTCCTTCATGGGCTTAGCAGGATACTATAAAAGGTTCATAAAAGGGTTTTCCAAGATTGGTTTTCTAATCACTACCCTTCAGAAAAAGGGGATTAAATTCATTTGGACATCAAAATGTGAAGAAATATTTCAGGAACTGAAATACCCGCTGACCCATGCACACATGATAAATATTGCAGACCCGGATAATGATTTCCTCATGTGTACGAATGCCTTCAAGGAAGGACTCAGAGGAGTCCTTATGCAAGAGGGACGTGTAATTTTCTACACGTCTAGGAAATTAAATGAGTATGAGATCAATTATGTGACCCGTGGCATAGAGTTGGCTACCATAGTACATGCTTTAAAAATGTGGAGGCACTACCTCCTGGGTAGGAAATTTGTGCTTATGATAGACCATTGTGGATTGAGACGCATGTTTGGTCAACCAATACTCAATGTCAGGCAAGCTAGGTGGATGGCTCTCCTAAGTGAATTTGATTTTTAAATCAAACACATAAAAGGAAAGGAAAATAGGGTGGCCCATGCCCTTAGCAGAAGTATAAAAGCAATTCATCTAGCAACAGTAATCACCTGTGAAACGAATGTCAGGGAAAGAGTCAGAAATGCAAAAGAGATAGATGTATTCTTCAAGACCGTGACTTCATACCTAAGGCAAGAGCCTACATGGATAAAGTATGAAGGCTACCAGATGCTCGAAGAAGGGATGTTGACTTACAGAAATAGATTGTATATTCCAAACTGTGACAACTTGAAGAGGTTCATAATGGATGAACTACATAAGAGACCATATACTAGTCACCCAGGATATCAGAAGATGATCAGGGCCACTAGGAAACAATTCTATTGGTCTGGATTGAATAAATACATAGCTAAATATTTAGCTAAGTGCCTAGAATGCCAACAATTTAAGGCAGAACATCGACATCCAGCAGGGTTGTTACAACCCCTATCGATCCCAGAATGGAAATGGGAAACCATCTCCATGGAATTCATCACCGAGTTACCAAAGTCGACCAAGCAAAATGATGTCATCATGGTTGTGGTGGAAAAATTGAGTAAGTCTACTCATTTTGTTCATGTCAAATCAACTTGCAAGGTCATAGATATTGCCAACAACTTCATGAAGGAGATATTTAGACTGCATGGCATGCCCAAGGAAATTGTATCTGATCGAGATACCAAATTCACTTCAAGCTTTTGGAAATCCCTAATGGTTGGTTTTGAGACAAAATTGTTGTTCAGCACAACTTATCACCCTCAAACTGATGGAGAGACAAAAAGAGTGAACCAAATATTAGAAGACATGATAAGGATGTGTGTAATGCATCAGCCTAAGAAGTGGGAATACTACCTACCATTGGTAGAGTTTTCCTACAACAACAGTTATCAAGAATCCTTGAAGATGAGACCTTTTAAAGCCCTCTATGGTAGACAGTGCAAGATTCCAATCAACTAGAGTAACCTAGTGGATAGAATTACAATCAAACCTGACATGTTGAAAGAAATGGAATCAAGTGGTTCAGATAAGACAAAATCTTAAGATTTCTCAGGATAGATAGAAAAGTTACGCCCTCCCAGAGAGTTCAAGACCAGAGACCATCTCTATCTCAGAGTTAGACCCAGGAAGAGTTCCCTGAGAATGGGATCCTGTGCCAAATTGGCACCTCAGTATTGTGGACCCTTTGAAGTCTTAGATAGAGTGGGACCTGTAGCCTATAGGCTATCACTCCCTCCCAATGTAAAGGAACATAATTTTTTTCATGTTTCATTATTGAAAAAATATGTACATGATGCTAATCATATAATTGACAGGTCTATGATCCAGGTGGAGCTGGACGGAGAATTCCTGCTAGAACCCCAATGCATATTAGACAGGAAGGAAACCTCACTCAGGAACTGAACCATTGCACAGGTCAAGGTGCAGTGGAAACACTTTGGCCCAGATGAGGCTACGTGGGAAATGGAGGATGCCATGAGACAAGCATATCCGATTTTGTTTACTACTGTACATACATGTCATGTTGACAGATAGAACATCGAGGACAATGTTCCTTTAAGGGGGAGGGAATTGTAACACGTTGTTTTCCCCAGACTATAAATATAACTATATTGGCCAAGGAACTATGGAAAACCTAAAAGTGTGAATGTTTGATTTGATGGACCTTTGTAAAAAAGGTCGATGAATGTAAATTATGTTATTTTTATAGAAAATGGTTACGTGTTGCATGATTGCTGAAAGAGGGGATGTGCTAATAAAAAAACCACGAATGTTATGAAAGGTGGTGGAGGGGACCCATAATGGTTGTGTTAACCTCCACCGAACCACTACCATGATGGAATTAATTGCTCAGATCAAAACAACCCTCTGATCCAGGAATGAATTACAGTCAAGCTGGTAGGTGGGAAGACCTCCTCAACAGTTAATGAGGGGATGGGGTAGACCGCCCATCCGTAAGGCTTCTAGACCTGACCACGTACTGGGAATTCAAGACACACACAATATTGATGAGGAAGGAAAGAAAGGAAGTGTGGTGGGTAGAGGAAGACCTATGGAAAAATGCAGAGACCAAAGCAGAAACTGTCAGGTCCGAGGAAGGACTGAAAGAGGAACAGTGAATTATGATCACAGAAAATAGAGATTGAGCCAAGAGAAGGACAGTAACCTTCATCCTTATCTATTTATACATTGGGAGAAGGACAAAAACCTTCGTCCCTAACTTCCGTTGAGATGGAAGTAACATATTGAATCTCAAAACATCGTGGCTTAAGCTCGAGGGTGGCCAACGATAAATCCATTGGGAGTGACTGAGCCTATGGTTGGGTGGAAATGAGCACCCCTTTAAGTAGTTGCATCACACTCTATGGTTTTGATAAGTGTTTTCTTGCCTTATGCTTTGAATTGTAAATAATGGATGCATGTGATTATTTATATGTCTATAAAGGTTTCTTTCTCTAAATTAAATGATTAAGTTATGAGTATGTGTTCGTTCCCTTGAGAACCTATATTTATGCTTGAATTTCCATACTTCCCAGTTTAATCACTCGAAGGCACTTTCCCCAGGAATTTACATCATCGTTCCGGAGTCGGAGCTAGCCTCTGGGCATAGCTACTGTTTTGGTAACCTTATAAGTTACTTTGCCTTGATTCAGAGCTTAAAGTTTTGCGAGTTGGGAAGGTGTTCCCTTCAGACCAGTAGTCTGGGAGACTCTAAACTTGTGCCTATTCCCTTAACCAAAAACCTGACTAAGAGCGGGGATTATAGCCCAAGAGTTATATGAAGATCCACGTGACCTAGGTCTAGGAACCTTGGAGCTTGAGGCTCTGAGACGTCAAATTGCACAATAGTCAAGTTGAACCCCGCAATTGCTATGAACTGACGATCTATTAACAGAGATCGAGGATGGGGAATCACTGTGGAGAAAAAAGGTGAAAATAGTGGGCGCGCTAGTTCGTAGCCCACAATTCACCCTTGTCGTTGATCTTGACGGGATGGAAGATCAATGATCTAGGTTAGACTAGAATCGAGCGAGCACTTTTCAGATTACGGAGGTCGAACTCTCTGGTAAAGAATACACATGTTGGGGCCTCGTAATATTTGTGAAACTTCGATCGCCATTGACCTTTGATATGAGTTTGACGCAGTCCCTAAAACGCAAGAAGCGCATGGGATGGAAAAATCTTCAAGGCGATCAATCTTAGAAGAGATAGTGTTTTCAGGAGTGAAGACGAAATCCAGGAGACGGGTTGGTAGGAGGAGAAAAGGTCGAATCCTTTGAGCACTTAGAAAATATTCTAAGTCAGAGTAAGTCAGAAGCTCAAGAGGAGGAGCGACAGTGGTCATTGGATCACAACACCAAGGATTGACAGCCTTCTGATCCAAGCAAGGTGTATGAACCTTAGTACTTGGCACACGTAGGAAAAGGGAACTTACCAAAGTTTCGAAGTCCCAAAGTAATTTGAGGTCGTCCATCACAAGGAGGTGAAGCTGGACCGCCATATCGAGAGGGATACATGACTACAGATCGTGGACTCTGGAGGAATATGTTCGAGGTTTTTCAGTGGAAAGTTGAGATTCCTTAACCTCGAAGACCCGAAGTGAATCTGGACCACCATATCCAAAGGAACACATGGCGACATATCGTGGACTAGTCGTCATATCTGGAGGAGACGTGGTGTAAATCTGTGAACCCAGGGTAAATACCTAAAGAAATCCTCGATCGTCAGATCCAGAGGATAGGTGACACAAATCTGTGGACTCCTAGTAAAGACCCAAAGTAATCCTTGATCGTCAGATCAAGTGCACACGTGTCAGTGGATTATATCCTTCGGATAAAATCCATTGGGAAAAAAAGGTGAAGTTTGATATTTGAGATCTTAGAAGTCTGTAGACCCAAAGGAGATCTCGACCGTTGATTGAGAAGAGGGCCACAGGACCGTCGATCTAGTTGAAAGTTCAAACATTCGAAGTAGAAGCAAGGTCGTTGATTTAGAAGGACAGGTGTCCGCAGATTGTCAACTCCGGAAGATTGATGTACAGAGGAAAGCAGGGTTTGAGATTTAAAAAGTCTGAAGTTCGGAATCACAAAGGAGATCACATCCATTGATTTAGAAGGGGAAGATCTAGTTCATGGATTTGAAAAGGGAATATCTTAATAGTCAATTCAGATAGTACCATCAAGATTAGAAGATCGACGGTCCCATAACATTGTGGAGATTGGAGGTGCGTGAACTTTAAAAATTTGAGGGTGGGCCGCAATCCAAACCCTGGTTTTGGAGAAAGGACACGTGGAGGCTCGAGGAGAATTGTGAGTTGAAAAGTAGCTTGGTTTCAAACCGCCTTTGGCCGCACCCGCAATTGTGTGTTTTCATGAGGTCATCACCCAAGGTCGCATCCAAGGAGGGACCAAGAGCAAAGGGACTAACGCCAACTCTGAGACTTCGCTGAAGCGCAAAGGAGAAGGTCGCGGGTATCATAAGACCTGCACCAGAAACTTAAAGGGCTTGTGTTTGATTAAGAGGTGAGACTATCAAGGTCTCTAAAGTCTTGTTTGACTTAGAGAATCAAAGAACCTTGACCAAAGGGTCGATTTGAGTCCCGAAATTCCCAAATTAGGAATCGTAGAGGGAAAGGATATGTTCCTGTAAGGAGGAAAAAACTTTTTTATTTTCTCCCCATCGTGGGTGTGTTACAAATGAGCTAGGATTGGGGGGTTAAAAATAGGAATTTCAATAGGAAGAGATTGGAACCTCAATAGCTGATTACGAAGTACTAAACCTATCATTGATTCTTCAATTTTGGTTGATACCTCACCAGTCAATGAACAACAAACAGAGGTCAAGCCATCAGGGCATATGAAATAAATCCATGAACCAATCCCAGAATAGATACACATGACAAGGAGCCTGGGAAACACTCTAAACTGGGGACAACAACAAATCCTTGACCCTGTTGATGAGGTCACCGATATACAGGTGACCTCTTACGATAGGAAGAGGAAAGCTATCATGAAGAGGACCACTAATAAGAGAAGACTCACGATGGATAGTTCAATTATCATCACTACGGAGGAGAAGTTACTCAGTATAGAACATGCAAAGACGTTTGTTCTCATCGACACAGGAATGGTTATCACAGATGCCACATTGGATCAAGCAAGGAGATATGAAAATGAACTGGCCCTTGCACTAAAGGAGTTGGAGCATATGCGCCATTTGGAAAAATACTATCAAGACTCAACGTAGGCCATGGTGTTTCTGAGGAGTGAGTTCCAGGATGCTTATGCAAATTCATAGATGAACGACATCTTTTCACTGTAGGTATAGCCAATTTCCAAGAAGATACTCTTATGGAATGAGCAACCTACAAGGACGTGGAAAGGTGGTATGAAAATCCATACCAAGCAGTAGAAATAATTGATTACATCAATGCAATGATAAAGGGCTGAGACGCAGAAGAGCACGATATTCGAGTGCTAAGGGATATCAACATCTCTCGGATCAGGAAAGAAGTTGAATAATGGGTAAGGATGGCCCAGGAACCTCAGTGGGAGATACAGAAGAAGTGGGTCGAGTGCGAAAAAGGATGGGAAAATATTAATCAGGAGATGAAAGGCATTGGCCTCCCAGAATTCGGCTCACCTGAAAAATTTGGCGACCTGCATGAAATAGTCAAACGACATATAGAACAAGACTCAACATGGGAATTAGAGATCACACAGGTGGAAAGCATGGTGTCAGGTGAAATAAAAAAAAATTATGGAGCATCCTATCAAGTCTCGTGTAGTTCTGTAGGGGTTGAGTGCCAAAATAGTCAAATACAGAGAACGGGCATCAGAAATGAAAGAAATTATTTCGGCCACGATGGACCCGCACAAGTTCTCCTATGCCAACACATGAGAGGATCTCTTCATCAAGTGGTCGTAATATGATAAGATTCATCCACTCCAGTAGAACCATGAGATGATTCCTAGAGAACAAAGAGATCAAGCAACACGTGGCGATATTTCGTTTTACTTAACTTAAACTTGTAGCAACTATTTTTAGTTAGTGATTCTTTATAAATAAATGGATTGATCTTTTAGAAAGGGTCAATGGTTTTGGGAAAGGACCCTTTTTTGGGGAATTGTAAAGAACTATTTCTGAACAACCTTAATTGAGAAGTCATGTTTAGGACCATAAACAAGATTTTTTTTTTTATCAAAGGCGTTATATGATTGGATTGAGGAGGAATTACTTCCAAATTTATTTCAGTGGTTAATGTTGTAACGAGTAAGACTTTCTGAATCTATTGATAAGTTATATGTTTCAATATTTTTGCAATTCTTTTGTTCTTAATGATGGAAATCAAATCATTGTCTTAATGTGTGATTGATGTTATAGCTAAGGAAACTATTTTTTTTTAAATCATCTTATTACATGCATATTTATTTTTTACGATAATTGTATCTCAGTCAATGATGAAATACCAACAAGTTGATGTATTAGTACTAGGCTTGTAATAGGTGTGAATATATTTTTCTTCATTTTTGAGCCTGAGGGTTACCCCAATCTAATCCTTCTTCAGTAGTTAAGAACCCCTTTCTATCAGTTGGTTTATAACAACACCTATCATTTTTACCAGACTCCTCTAATAAAAGAAAAGACAAAAAGAGAACATTTAAATTGGAGGAAATTTCATAGGAAGATATCATGTCAATCACCACGTAAATCTCATCGATCAATTAGCTAGATCAAAATATCTGGAAAATCATTCCACCATCAGACGCTACAGAGTCTATTTGGGTCTCTAAGACGGGTTTGGTTCTTGTTGTTGAGTGAAAGGGATCTCAGACCCCTCAATAGAATGATACATCCTTGAGGCTACATAAAAGTGAGTTTATGGCACATGGTTTGATGTAAGGGTTTATGGTATTTGTTTATCGATAGTGTGATGTATTGCTAGAGAACTTTTGATGGTTATATTGGTATATGTATTTGGTATATGGTTAAGGTACATGTTGGGTACATGGTTGAGACAAGTAGTTGATGAGTTGATACATACATGAGGTGTATATTTGGTGATGTTGGTACATCTTGATGAGTCATAGTTGATGTGTATTTGAAGCATGATTGGTACAAAATTGGTACATGGTTGGAGGCACTTGTTAGTAGTATTGTTGACACATGGTTTATGGATGATGTAGCATACTTGTCTTGGTATATTATTAGAAGCACATATTGATATTCGTGATGATTGTGAGTTGTTGTGATATGCTTGGTCAATGCACATCTTGGTGATATTGTGCATATGGTTGAGAGTTTTCTTAGTGATTGATCTTGGTGATTAAATCTTATTTGGTTGATAAGATATGAGACAGGTTGTTGTGATAGGTTGTTTGGACATGTTGGTGTGACAAGTTATCTGTACAGGTTTGGTGCATGGTTGATGCACTTGTTTATGGTACAGGTTGATGCATGGTACATGTTGGCACATGTTATTGGTACAGGTTGATTATAGTTTGTTTGGTACAATTTGTTACAGGTTGTTTGGTGCATGTTGATTGGTACAAATTTACAAAAGTATATCTCACAGTGATAGTGTGACAGTGGTTCCATCCTTCTACCTATATTTCAGGGCAATTGGATGGGGCAAGGATAGGTGGTTGTATCCACCTTCATGTTGTAGCCAGAGAACATAGGGGTTGTAGCCTCCTTCTGGTTGTAGCCATAGAATTAGGCAGTTGGAGCTTACCTCAAGTTGTATTATGAGAAACTAAGGAGTCAGAGCCTCCTTCCAGTAGTAGTTGGAGAATTGGAAGTTGGTGCTTCTTTGAATGTAACTCTTGACATATAAGAAAAAAATTATGTGTTTTTCTCCCGCATTGGGTTTCCACGTAAATATTGGTGTATTGTGCATTGTGTGGATGTGTTCGTTATTGTTTATTATGCACGAATGAATGTTAATGCTTATGATACAGTAAGATATTGATGATGAATAGATGAACATGGTTGAATAAGTAAAAGAATATACTTTATGGTTTAAAGGATTAATAATTGGTATACTTTCTCATTACTAATTCACCCCCCCC
>JZKD02S2388925.1:284083-295994 GCA_000966675.3 Picea glauca | reverse complement strand
TCAGTAATCCAATAATTCCAAGGTGGAAAGGGGGAAGATTTCAGGTATCAAACCTCTGATATTGGTAGATTTTTGCAAGGGATGTATGAGGAGAGCTTGGAGGATTGGTGTTGTTGCATCATCATCCATGTTTGTAAGTATTCTTTTTGGGTTCTCATTTTAATATACTTGGCCTATTTACTTCAAGCTTGTGTATTCTTGCATGGGATTCTCTACTATTCCTTCGATCTTTGTAGATGATTTTTCTTTACCTAATCCACTAAAGTAGGAGATATTTGTTTCTTTTTGTTTCCTATTGCAGGTTGTAGGTATCAAGTTGCGCTAGGGAGTCTAGAGATCAAGCTTGGATTGGAAGAAACGAGGACAAACTTCAAAACAAGGTGCATCACACCCTCTCTCCCTCTCTTTTTTTGATTGGTTAAAATGAATTCAAAAGGATGTTAGTGTCCACCTATAGTGTTTTTGTCTTGGTATAGGGGTTTGTAATCCAAGGGAGGTTTCACTTGTCCACATGAAAAACACTATGTAACAAAAATTGGTGACTCCATTGGGGAAAGAAATTTTAGTTGTTCTTCCCTTGGTTCATCGGAGACATTTTCATATCCTTAGATCCTACTTGCTAATTTGGTCTGAAGATTTCATATTCCTTGTCTTTTCTAGTTGTCTTACAGAGCCCTTTACTGAAGTTTTCTAAGTTATTGAGTTTTTTTAGTCTTTTTAAAACTTTCTTTAGAACTAGCCCTCCTCTGAAGTTCAAACCAGGGTACTACTTCTTGACCAATGCTCCCCCAAAGACTTCTAGGGAGCGTTGTAGCACTCTGGTGCTTTGGTTACCAAAGCACTAGTTTCCTTTTTCTAGGGAAATTTTCAAGTGTTTTTCTTGTTGGGTCTAGTCTTTATATTTTCCTCTTTAGCTCGGAGTTTCTTTTGTTTGGCCCTTGATCTTATTTGACTATAAACTTGTTGTCCTTCACTATTTTTAGTCTTTATTGAGTTTGTATTTTCTTTCTTGATTGAAAAATCGACCCTTTCTCTCTCATATTTGGTTTCCCTTTTTTGCAACTCTTTTCCATTATCTAATTGATTACAGGAAATCGCATGAAATATTGTTGATCACTAGACTCTTGATTTCTTTGTCTTTGATTTCTTACTCAATTATTGAAGACTATAAAGTATGAATTTGTTTTATCTCTTTTGCATTTTTGAGTTCTTGATTGAGCAGGTTATATCCTACTTGTTTTCTTCCAGTTCTCATCATTCTTGAGTGTTCTTTGTTTGATTGTTTTCTTCCTCATAGTTCTTAGTGTTAAACTTAGATCTCTTTCATCTGAAAATTAATAACCGAAAAGTTTCCATATCTCCTCGCATACATAATCAAATGAAGAAATTTTTTCATTCATTAGGTAATTTTTGTTGGTTCATGTTTTGGAAAAAGAGCTAGTTTTTCATGTGCATTTCAGTTTTCGGAAACATTTTCTTGGTATTTTGGCATCATATTGATCCTAGAAATTGAAATTTGTGTCATTTCGAGTGCTTGATTTTATTAAGAAGAATATAAATATTCTCCTTCGCATACATAGAATTCGTCGAAAGAAAGAACTTCATATCATTCTTTTGCATTCTATTGGAGTTGAGTCTCTCTCATATCATCAATTTCATCTACGTGAAACCTTTGAGTTAAAATCCATTTAAAATCAACCACATGCTAATAAAATCAACTAGAATATTTTTTGGTCTTAGCACACCAACAATAGCACATGATTATGGTATTTCGACTAGGGAAGTGAGTAAATTGTCCAAGACTACTAAATAGACTATAGAGCACTAAAAATCATATAAATCCAACTTTTTTATAAGCATAGTCGGGAACCCCCTCTCACACAAGGGCTAAACACGAGGTCACGTGCAGGAGAGCAGCAAAGATTACCCCTCCAAATATTAACCAATCATAGTGGACAAATCGTATATTGGGGGTTGTTCTTGAGAAACCAATTGTTTCATTTGGTCTCAGTGCTTCATGAACTTCAAATCCATTCAAGGTCCTCTGGAGTCTTACCGGTCCACTTTTCTTCAGTTCTCTTGAAGATCTTCAGAATTTGATATCCTTCCCATACGTTCGGTCCTGACTGTTGAATGTACCCGCTCGGAGGTTGACTGTGAGTTGGTAACCTTAATGGCCTTTCCTAGGTACCTACATATGTGACTGTGGGGGGATACCCACGATACATGAGGAAGCAGTCGTATCACACTCTTAGTACCCTTGGAGGGTGATCTCGTGAAAGCAAGGATTTCTTTCACCGAGAAGGGTTGTTACGTGGAGGTTGGGGTAACTGCTTCTCATTTCTTCATTGGCAGCTTGATATCCTGTCTTCAAAATATCCTTGAGCCTACTGTTGCTTGGTTGATTTCTTTTAGGTGTATTAGGAGTGTGTTTCTTTGACTTTCATAGTCATCCTTAGGATCAAATATTTCACATTATGGAATTTGACACTCAGGAACCTCAACATAATATTTCTTACAAAGCAGTGATCACAGATCACACTTCTAGAACTGGGAGCATCGCTCTTGGGAGTGGTCATCACGTTGAAGAACCAGTCCCAACCTTCATAGAAATCTTTGAATCTTTTTTGAATCCTTGTTTTACTGATCCACTTGGCCAACTACTCTTTGATCCACCATCCACGAGAAAATTTGATTCTTATTCTTCTTATAGATTACTGCCCGATTCCACCTCTACACCATCTTTTGGTATGAACCCATCATCATTTGGTTTTCTTAAAGGACTTGGGAATTCATATTTTTCCACAACTCTTGTAATTGATATTGTTGGTTCTTCATCTTTTCCAGAAATCTCATTGACCCAGGTAACCCCAAATCAACCACTTGCACATTCATCTCCTTTCGCACATGAGTCAGGTAATATTCCTGCTTCACTATTTTTGCACATGCACACACCAAGTGCCTTACTTAGTCGTTCCATTGGTCAAATGGACAGCATGCAAATAGTTCACACAACCACGATTACACAAGCCACTCAACCTCCATCTCATACATCGCATATTAGTACACCCTACATTGGAGGTCAATCTTCAATGGGAGGCTAACCTTCAGCTGGGAGGAAACCTTCAATTACAGGACAACATTTTACTGGGGGGAAACCTACATGGTTGCAACATCAACAATCCTGGGGACAAGCTGCTCCTGCAATTGCTTCTATGCCTACCACCATTGGCCTATACCCTAGACATTCATGTCCAGGAGTTGAGAATCCTTTATGGGCTCAATACAATCCGGCATGCATTCCTCCGCAAGGAAATATTCCCTATCAATCCATCAACCCCACGATTTCGATGAAATATTCCCTTCCACCACCATACATCGGAGGGCCATCATGTCAATTTTAGTACATAGGAGGTCCATAGACTCCATCACAGTATATGGGTGGCAAACAGGACAACCACCTTCCATGGGTGGACAACCAGGGAAACCACCGCATATGGGAGGACCATCTAGTTTTTTCATCTCACCACAACTTGGATATGTTCCTACTAGTGTTCCCACGCAATATTTTTATCACCAGTAACCATATCCTAACCGATAGTTACCATTCTTGGCTACGTTAGATCTACCTGATCTGTCACGTTTAATAAATGATCCCATCCTTCATGCCCTATTTTGGCCCGCCATCCCTACCAAATTACTGTCTAACATCCCGAAATTCAATGAAAAACCTGGGGAAGATCCTAACAATCATGTTATAACTTTCCATTTATGGTGTTCTTCCAACTGTTTGATGGACAATTCCATTAATATTAGACTTTTTTAGATAACACTTATAGGTGTGACAACGAAATGGTACATTGAATTGTCGTGTAACTCCTTTACCGAATTTAATTATCTAGACATAGCTTTCTTGACACATTTTCAGTTTCGTATATGGTATGCGACCGGTATAGAACTTTTGAAATCTCTCGAGAAATCCTCTTCCACCCACATATCCAATCATATTCATGAGTGGAGATGGTGGAGATGAGTGATTAAAGCTCCCATTTTGGACCAACTCCTTTCGGATTGGTTTACAAAGCCGCTCTTTCCTCCCATCTCCCATGATATTTCTATGGGAAATATGGTTACTGAGGAGTAGGCTATCATCCGTGCATAATATTTGGACTTGGTTTACTCCCAGTTCGACACACTTTATGATATGATCCCTCACTCTCCTCATCCATCGAATGATCCGTCAATACCTGCTCTAGAACCTAGTTTCATTCCAAACACCAACACTACTTCCACTCCTCCTCAAACCTTTGAGGTGAATGTGGTCCAATCCACTTCATCTTCGCAACCAGAAGGTAAGAAGAAAAACACGGGTAAATTCAAGAAACCTTCTAACGAGTAGGCTAATCCTAAGATTGTTGATACTCAACCAACAAAGAAGCCTAAATCTTCTTGTATGATTTGTGAGGAAGACCACTACATGAAATAATACCCTCATCATGATGTTGTTTCTAAATATATGAAGGGTACCTCCCAACCGGTTCAACAACAACATTTGGTTGCGCAAAATCCTACCCCTTTGCAAGGGGGCAACGTTGTTCATTCCCACTATGGGGATGCTTCCACAAGTGCCTCTGATGTGTACATGTTTAAAATGGTTAATGTCATGACTCGAGAAAATACCTATGAAACTCCTCCAGGTGATCAGACTAAAGGGAAGGATATCAATCAACCATCTAGTTTCACTCCTCCTCCATCTTCCAATCCTCTTCAAATTGAGAAGTCTATTTCTAATGAAGCGTTGTGCCCACCCAAGAGCGTAATTCAAAAAGAAACATTTAATCCCAATACCCACGTTTCCCAAAATTACAACATCGTTGAATATTTGGTGCAAGTTCCTTATGCTATGTCAACCCTCAAAGTTATACAACATTATCCAAGTCAACGTAGAACGTTGTTGTCAACCATTTGAATCATGGATCTTGAGGAGTCGAACCTCATTACATTTAATCTAGATTATTTTAAGGAGAGGCTCTCCCACCACTTAGAATTCCAAATTAAAGTTGTGGTTGGTGGAAAGAACATCCATCATACTGTTTTGGACGAGGGAGCCTCCACCTGTATCATGTCTTTACCTTGCTAGAAAGCCCTCGGTTATCCTACACTTTCCCAGTCTCCGACCACCCTGAAAGCGTTAGATGGACATGGTTTCCAACCTCACAGACTCTTGCAATCTTTCGCTCTAACATTAAATGGTAAGACTGTTTCGGTCGATATCAAATTAGTCGACGCGCCCCTGGATTATAATTTGTTACTTGGTCATAGTTGCTTCTATACGATGAGTGTCGTCGCATCTTCGATGTTTCATATCTTACAGTTTCCACATCAAGGAAAAGATATCATTGTTGACCAACTTGAGTATACAACTCCAAATCTCAACAATGGCATAGAAAATAATGTCCCTTTTCTAGGACATAATGGTTTTGAGAGTGTAGGTGTAGGTATTCTGAAGGATTCCTCATTCACCACATAGGTTTCCATTTTAAACATGATTTCAACTTAGGTGCGACAATACTTAGAATTATTTGATCCTTTGGTAGTACCTGGTCTCGATGAGGATACTTCATTGTCTCTGTCAAGCTCGTTAAAAAATGAAACAGACCCACCTCCATTAGAATCAAGTCTCACTCTAGATCAAGTACTTGAACCTTATTTTCCTCCACCTAGTGAAGATATTCCCATTAGTAACCAGACACCTAAACGAGGAAAGAATAAGAGTCATCGGAGGAAATGTCACTTGGGGGGCAGGTCTCTATCCTTTGGACATCATGCTGGAGAGAAACCACTAGCTTCTATCACGCAATCTAGAGGCAGACTATCTCTAGAAACACACATTGCTAGGAGTGATCCTCACTTGAGGGTCGTTCCTATGGTAACGTAGTAGCTCTTTATGGAACAAGCTTAGTCTGTGTTCTTTCTCGTGCTTGTTAAAACATGAGAATAGCTTATCGAGTACAATTTTATCTCTTTTTAGAACTCGTAAAAGTTATACGAAAAAGGAACTCTTTGGAGTTTCCTTTAAGCTCTTTTCAAAATCCCTAAACATGAAAATATTTATGAGTGATCTTTCTTCCTTTCACATTCGTTAAAAGGTTTGAAAGGGTGTCTTTTGAGTGGTAGTTTTTATTTTTGTCGGCCTCACGAGACTAATTACGAAAAACGGAACACTCTAATCAAGTATTATTAGAAGAGTTCTCCCCTGTATTGTTTTACACTTTTTTTGGGCTTGGGAGACTAAATTTACGAAAAATTCATTCATGGAGTCATGTTTAAGTTCATTTCAGACTATCTAAACGTGAAAACCCACCAATTTTACATTCTTTTGGATTGTAAAGATATGCATCGAAGGACATGTGTGAGTCCAATCTCCAAGACCCATATGGGAACGAACCTTTACTTCTTTCAGTTCATTAAATAAAGGAAGAGGATCTTAGTGAAGGTGAGTTATATTGAGCATGTGTTACCCTCCTCGAGCTCTTTAAACAAAAAAAAGGTACTCATCTATCTATATGGGGAAAAAATTGAAGGAAGTGGGTCACACTTCTTGAGATATTTTAAGGCATCTCTTGTGGTTGCCCTTTAAAACGACACTTGTATTCACCTCACCATACACTTGGATAATCCATTTACCTCTGCAATGAACCAATCCTATGAGTCTTTTTACTCCTTTGGCCCATCCAAAGAATGCCCCAGCACTTGTCGCATTATGTTTTGATCCATTCTAAGTCTATGCTGCCAAGTCTTATGTCGTGCCTCAGTGTTCAAGGGAATTTTTCACCTCAAATTCAGCCATCTACAATATTACCAGTTCCTGTACCCGTTACAGTAATTTTTTTTATCTACTATATCTTATCATTTTCCTATGACAAGTTTCGTGTCGATCGATGGGGGATACATCAATTCCCTCCTTCGACGAGTTTTTTCCTATTGAATTCAAAACATTATCTGATAAATAGACTTAGGAACACATAAATACCTTGGGACCTATATGCCTCAATGACAGGCCTCCTTGCATTCAAAACTAGGTATACATCAATGACCCTTGACCGATTGATTCCACGAATGTTCTACTTCAGCTCATTATTCACATTCACTAGATTGTACTTAAAGTACCTTGAGAGTCATCGACATCAATGGTGATTTATCTTGTGCTTGTTAACGGTATACCTCAATGACCGGTAATCAAGCGATTTATGCCATGTTCGACATCAAATCATCTATTTGCATGGACAAAATCGTATTGTTATAGGATCGAGACAAAGACCCTGGGTTGAGTAATCATCTTCATATATAGTTTACCTAGGTTGTGATGGAGATCATTTAACTGATATATATGTTGTAACATAGATCCACTTTGTATTGGTCAATTCCTATATTATTATCACATCGTAGCTCCACTATGTATTCTTTTATGGATATGATCAAGTTAGGTCATAGAGGGATGGATCCACATTGTATATTTGGTGGTCATCTCCTTAGTCAATATCATCATGGATCCACATTGTATCTTTGGTGGTCATCTCCTTAGTCAATATCATCATGGATCCACATTGTATCTTTGGTGGTCATCTCCTTAGTCAATATCATCATGGATCCGCAGTGTATTTGTTGGTAGTCGTGCTTTGAGTCACTTGTATTCTGAACATAGGTATGCCTGCCTCGAGAATGAAAAATACATATATTGATATTGTTTGATGGTTGTTTGTAGCTTCTACTATGTCCTCCAAATCCACACCCTTATATTGAATAATTTGTAAAGTTCTTTGGCCATCAGTTTCTCTTCTAACCTCACACTTTAGGGGGCATCTGTTACATGTCAAAATTGCACACTTACACATCTCACCCTAAGTGTCTCAAATGTTATAGTGGCGTATGCACCTTGGTAAGTGTTGTCAAGTGACATATGCACCTTACTAAGTGTCACGTTCACTTTTACACGTGTTTATATGTGTTTTAACCCATTGAAACCATCAAAGAACATTTGTCATGATCCCTAAGTCATATTGGAGGAAGAAACCCATCATTTCAAGGTCAGAAACATGCTTTTTCTTTGGAAAATTGACCATTTTTGGGGAATTTTTTAAGGGTAGTGCCCCCATTCCCATGTATAGGAAGCACTAGTTCTCCCCCCAACATGTTAAGGGAGCTCTAATTTTTGAAACTATCGCTTTGTTGCTAACTATAGGGGAGCGCTACTTTTGGTTAGAGGAAAATTTGGAGAATCTCGCCACTTTCTAAGGGCCAACTCTTGGAGATGAGGTTGGTTTGGATAGAATTATATCCTATGGCACTATCCTAGGATCATATCCTAACCTAAAGGAGCCATATCCTCAACTATCCCAAAATCTACTCATGGTGGTTGATCCTCCCAAGCCTATAAAAGGAGGCCATTCCAATGTGGAAAGGGGGAAGCTTTCAGGTATCAAACCTCTGATCCTGGTAGATTTGTGCAAGGGATGGACGAGGAGAGACTGGAGGAGTGTTGCATCATCATGCATGTTTGTAAGTATTCTTTTTGGGTTCTCATTTTAATATACTTGGCCTATTTCCTTCAATCTTGTGCATTCTCTCATGTGTTTGTCCATTTTCCTTCGATCTTTGTAGATGAATTTGCTTTACCTAATCCACTAGAGTAAGAGATCTTTGTTTCTCTTTGTTTCCTATTGTAGGTTGTAGGTATCGATTTGCACTAGGGATTTTGGAGATCAAGCTCAGATTGGAAGCAGCGAGGAAAAACTTCAAAACAAGGTGCATCACACCCTCTCTCCCTCTCTTTTTTTGATTGGTTAAAATGAATTCAAAGGGATGTTAGTGTCCCCCAGTAGTGTTTTTGTCTTGGTATAGGGGTTTATAATCCAAGGGAGGTTTCACTCTTTCGTAGGGTTATCACTCTGCAAATTCCCAAAGGTTGTTTTGAGGTAAGAAGAAATTTATCAGAGGTAACCTTAACCAACTGCTTCGAAATCAGGAGCTATCCCTACCAGTTTCAGAGAGGGATCTCTCTGTGAGTTTTAGATTTGTTTGGATTTTCAAGATTTTTGTCTAGTTAGAAAGAATATAACCGAGTTGTTTGTATTGTTTTTAAATGAAATGGTTGAACATCACTTACGCTTCCATTGGGCTATGGGATTTGTTTTAAAAAGATAGAGCTTAAAGACAACTTTTATGAGATTCGTTTTACAGGGCGAGATAGTGTTAATGTTGGATTCTTTAGGAATAAAATGGTGTATTGCTGAAAAAGGTGAGATATCAGTTAAAACAAAAAAGCATTTAAGAATTTCTTTGTTATAACATCAGAAGAAAAATACATTTAAATCTATAAAAGATTAAGAACAGAGTACACAATGGCAAATTCTTCAACTTTAACTTCTTTTAAAGATTAGATTTAGAAAGACAATATGATAACTGAGAAGGAAACAAATTTTACGCAGACAGAGGAAACTTCACCAACAATTAACACACAGGAATCCCGTGAAACTTCTCTTTCTATTACTGGAATAACCTCTTGATCAAAATTACAACGATTAGAGCTTTCTTGGGCGTAAAGATCAACAACCCTCAATACTTCTAAGTTGGAAATATTTATAATAAAAGTTACAACGACCATGTCATTAATGATCAGGACGTGATAGAGTCTGAGTCTAACTAACTAGCTAACAAGATGCAAAAATGTAGTAACTGATGATGATGTGTCGAATATCTGCTGTTGATTTTGGGGAAGACTGTTGGTGAGTCATTCGGATGACTTTAACTGTGATGGACATTGAGCTGGATGAGGCTTTACCTTTACTCAATCAATTCGCACAACTCATCCCATCTTTGTGTGCTTGGGATGGTAACTTTCAATAGCCAGCGGTAGACTTCATCCACCTCGGTGTATTTAGAAAAAGTCAGCTTGATGAGGAAGATGTACTTGATTTTGTGTTGTATGCTGAGGTCATACTGCAGAGTCTCCAGGAACGCTTTGCCCGTGATGCTGCCCTGTATCCCTAAAAACTTGGAACTGTCTTTGGCCATGGTGACAATCTTTTGCTTGTAATCGGACAAAGTCATTAATTTATCATTTAGGACACGTAGATCAGGAAGACCCTTTTTTTGTAAGGCTTCAATCTTGCTAAAAAAATCTATGAACCCCAATGTCCATGTTCTAAGCTTTCTCCTCCAACTGCAACATTAATCCTCTCTTGGTCAACACTCTTTTGACTTCAAGGATAGTTTTTGTCCTGTCTTCAACTTTTAGGTCTTCAAGCTCTTCCTTGGTTTTTGAATTCAAAAACGTGATGATCTCGTTGGTTATCGAGGGCATCTCACCCAACTCTGTTATTATCCTGTCAATGGCCTGCCTACTCTTCAACACTAGATCATGTTGTTCAAACATGATTTTCACCATGGGCGAAATATCGTTTATGGAATTAGAGATGTTTGTCCAGATATTTTCCTTAGCCTCAACTAATGTCTTTCCTGCCACTGTTTGTTTCTGGAGCTGTTGTATTTCCTGCTTAAGCTTCTTTGTTGCTTGTCTCTCAACATTGTATCTTGTTTGGAAAGAAGACTTGAGTTCCTATAAACTTTCACTCTCCATTTTCAGCCTATTTATCCTTGTTCCATGCAGAGTCATTTCCTCCATGGACTTTTCTAGCTCCACAGTTTTTTCCAGTGTTGTCAATGGAGTTGTTGATGGAATTTCTGCTGTAGTGGTTGTTGGCACGGCTGTTGTACTGACTTCTACGATGGGAACTGTACTCAATGGAATGACTTCCATCGGGGTTGATTGTTCCTTCTCTTTTAATAACTTTTCCAACTTGGCCTCCATTTCCCTGAGCTATGCGTTCTGCTACATGATAAGTTTCAACAATTCTTCTTTCTCGTTTTCTACCTCGGCTATTTCTTTATCTTGTGAATCCTTTGTTGGTGGAAATTTCAATTGTTTTCTCAAATATGCAATGTCATCATTCTTTTTCTTCATCATTTCCTCTGTCGCTTTTACATTTGAGGCATCATACCCAATCTTGAGCACCGACTCCTCTAAGGATTTTACTCTGTTGTCTTTTGCAAAAAAGGATATCTTTTCCAACTTCAATTGGGTTTGAACATAGCTTAGAGATACATGTAACTTAGCTATAGTAGAGGAAGAATGTGCTAATGTGGAGAATACCATTTCTCCAGTCTGTCTGTGCAAATCCATCTGGTCAGCTGGATGGACTTGTTTGGTGTCAAAAACAATAGTTGACCTCTTGTAGTCAGTGATCTATTTGGGTTGAGGCACATGTGCTTGAATAAATGCCAGATTCATTCTTCCTTTCTCGGTGTCAAAGGCTGACAATAGTCTGTGTTGTGTGTTATAATATAGAGGATTGTGCTCATTTAACCATTGACGATACCCTCGTCACCCAACCACATGCCTTAAGCCACCCTCTGAGCACCTTGACCTTGACCGAGAAGAGAATTTTGGCTGCAATCTATAGCCAAGAGAGGCTAAATGCACCAAGCAAAAGAATAGAAACTAAACTGAACAGATGATCCCACCCAGAAGCTAGCGCACCACTCTCCCATCTTTCCCAGAAAACCTGCGCACCAATACTGTTGCTGCCTGCAAGTGCCTGCGTAGATATTGCTCTCTCTGCAACTGCTGAGATGATGAATAATGAAACTGGCGCCCTGTATTTATAGTGGACTAACCAGTCTAACTGGGGCCGACCTGGCCAGTCTAACTAGGCTGACTTCTCCTTCTGGGCATCAATAAATTCAATATAAATATATTTGTTCAGCCGACAACCTATCTAGGGTTTCCTTCAATTCTTTGCTTCCTTCCGGAGGATTCTAGTCTCGTCATAGGTCATCATAGAGGTTCATA
>JZKD02S2388925.1:264918-280856 GCA_000966675.3 Picea glauca | reverse complement strand
TCTGCCTTGAATTCTTGGAACTTGTTGAATACTTCATCTTTTGACTTCAGTAGGTACAACCACGTCTTCCTTGAATAGTCATCTATGAATGTTAAGTAGTAGAGAGCTCCTCCTATATATTTTTCTGGCATTGGACCGCAAACATCTGAGTGTATTAGATCTAGGGTTTTCTTAGATATGTTGTTGCTGCTTGGGAATGGTTTCTTAATGTTCTTCCCAAGGGCACATCCCTTGCAAACTCCTTCATGTGTAGTCTTCAATTCTGGTATCCCTTCAACCATCTTTATGAGGAAAGGTAATGCTTGATAATTGATATGAGCGTACCTTCTATGCCAAAGCTCATTAGGGTTGACTTCATCATGTACTAGGGTTCTTCTTTTCATTCTAGTAGTCTATATAGATTCCTTTCACGTCTTCCAATAACCCTAGCATCTTCTATGCTGGAATCTTTATGCCACGTTAACACCTTTTCATCTATGAAGGCTATTTTGTTTCCTTTGTCTTCTAAACATGATATTGATACAAGATTCTTTTCTAAACCAAGTACATATAGAACATTGCTTAAGTGAACATGATTACCTGATTCCAGTTTCATGGAGGCTTGTCCAAATCCTTCGACGGGGTAGGTGCTTTTGTCTCCAAGCTCCACTTTGTACGATGTCTTTCTCTCATTTAGATCTGAGAGTCTTGCTTGATCAATTGTCATGTGCCTGGAAGCTCCACTGTCGATTATCCACATATCGTCTTCACTTGTCCCGATAAGTGTTGAGTAATGTAAGAGACTGATTGTTTCACACATGTCTTCGGTTGACTGATGACTGGTCATGCCTTGATCCAAAAATTCAACTGCGTCTTTTTTCTCTTCTGAGAAAGTCAATAGGTGCGTTGATTTAGGGCACATTTGGATATCTTCTCCTTGAGCAAGATGCTCCATCACAAGGTGTCGGATCTGAGAATTAGGGTTTCTGCAACTGCTACTGCTAGTAACCCTAGCTGCAGTTCTTTGGAAGTTTCTCCTGCTAGTAACCCTAGTGGCAGTTCCTCAATGAGCTCAATACCTAGCGGTTATGTTTACTTCCAGCGTTTTAGGCTGACTGAAGGGTGTGTGGGCCCATAACCTGTTAGAATATAGAGGATTGTGCTTGTTTAACCATTGACGATACCCTCGTCACCCAACCACAGGCCTTAAGCCACCCTCCGAGCACCTTGACCTTGATCGAGAAGAGAATTATGGCTGCAATATATAGCCAAGAGAGGCTAAATGCACCAAGCCAAAGAATAGAAACTAAACTGAACAGATGATCCCACCCAGAAGCTAGCGCACCACTCTCCTAGCTTTCCCAGAAAACCTGCGCACCAATACTGTTGCTGCCTGCAACTACCTGCGCAGATATTGCTCTCTCTGCAACTGCTGAGATGATGAATAATGAAACTGGCACCCTGTATTTATAGTGGACAGGCCAGTCTAACTGGGGCCGACCTGGCCAGTCTAACTGGGCCGACTTCTCCTTATGGGCATCAATAAATTCAATATAAATATATTTGTTCAGCCGACAACCTGTCTAGGGTTTCCTTCAATTCTTTTCTTCCTTCCGAAGGATTCTAGTCTCGTCATAGGTCATCATAGAGGTTCATACCTCCTGAAGCTACCATAATATTAACACTGTTTTGTGGAGGTTTTCTTCTAGAACTGAGAGTAGGTGTTGTTGTTCAGCGTCTGGTTCTTCTTTTTAATCATTTCATATTTTTCAAAAATGCTTAAAGGTACAGATCCTTGTGGAGTTTGGGTGGTCACAACTATCTCTATCTGCTTCTTTGAAGAAGAAGTTGATACCACCCGATGTCTTCTTTCAATCACTGTGGCAGAGTAGGGCTCTTCCTCACAAGACATGTGAGTGGCATAAGTGGTTTTGGGTTTCTTGTTGTATGCCTGAAAATCTTATGTTGATACATCAATGATTGAAGGTGAATCATCCTTTCTTGGCCTTTTTTCCTTGGGTACCCGTGGAGTGATAGTCAGTGAAAAAGAGACTGAAGGAGATTCTTGTGGCTCTGTATCTACCAGAGTGTTTTCTTCCCACTCTGTCTGGTTCACATACTTTTCAATTTATGGTTTGAGGGTGTGAGCATAAGGTGAACTTTTGTTCTTGGATCTCATCTCTGCAATGATCCCATTGGGGTCATATCGCCAAATAAAATTGGTGCTAAATTTCATTTCCTTCAATAATTTATCTGCCTCTTCCCTAGTAGCTCGACTATTGGAGATAAACGGGCCTATTTGCCCTTTGATCCTCATCTGTTGTTTTTTCTTTAGAGACACAAAATGAATGTCATCTGAGTTTATCATCTGACGAATATACTCCAGTGCGAATATTCGAATAGGAACATACCTGGGAAACTTGTATGGAGCTAGTTCACACCCATACACTCTGATTTCTATGCGATTTTGGTATAGAAACCAGTCCCCAGTATTTGCGAGATCCAAAAGGTGCAAAACTCTTTGGATCTCCTTGTTTATCCTTGGCTCAGGTCTTCCACTAAGAATGCCTACAACTGGATGATAAAACAACTCAATGAATTGTTTAAAAGTGAACTCACTGGAGTTTCTCCTAAGCAACGATGTCCATAAAGTGTCTGCTTGAGGTTTTCCTTCATTGTCCATCTTCTGCATGTGAAAGGAAAAATTGTCTGCTTGATGGAACATGAACATGTAGGCCAATATTGAAGAATACCAGAACATGCCTTCTATAGGGAAATTTGCTAGCTGGTCATGCAGGTTCTCGGCCAAGAAACCGTTGTAGTCAAAATGGGTGGCCACTTTCTCTTCAGCAAAGAAAATGGACAGGAAACCTAAGACAGGTTCATCCACCCATTCATCTGAGAAGTAACCGAGCAAACAACACAGTGTTGAGATAATCTTATTTCCCTTTTCGGAAAATATGGACGAGTGATAGGGAGGATTCTTCTTAGGGAATTGGGCATCTTGTGGAAGGAACAACTCGAAGATTTGTGCTCTTTGAGGAGACGTCAAGTTCTGATACAATTCTGTCAGAATTTCAATTGTGAGAGGAGAACGAGGTTCGGATCTGGGTACTTGCATCTTCTGATCGATGGCGTCAGGTGAAATAAGGAAAAGGGTCTCTCCAGACGAAGATACTATGGATATTTGATCAGGGAGGTAGTGTCCTTGGCACTTGAGGGAGAATTCATGAAAGTGATAGAATTGGGGAAAAAGATAGAGAGGGAGATTTGACTGCCAAATCTCGATTTCATCGCTCTGATCAATGAAGGTGTCTCTGAACCATGACTATAGCTCAGCAAATTCGAATTCAGACCTAGTTTCTGAGATTAGATAGTCTTTGTCTGCTAATGGGATCCGGTCAAGATCAACAGGAGGTGGGAGAAAAGGATTTTCCTCTACATTTGATTTTTTACTTTTGGGTGCCATTGATTTTCTCTGGTACCTGCACACTGAACACACGTTAGTAAGCGAAAACTCTGGTTGGATAAGGTGTTGCAGAGGTGAAGGAAAATGAGTCTCTGATACGCAAGGAGTGTGAATGGAATGGGAACTAACTGAAATGAGGTTAAATTTGAGTGAACGGGTATCTGTTGGGCGAAAAAGGACAAGTCAGATGAACAACGGGTATGTGCCCAGTCATAAATGGCCAACGGGTCATTTAGAGAATGAGAGGGTAAGGTGAAAGACATATGACGTGTGAAGACAATTGACGTGTAGACTGGCGATTGAGGGGCGAACAGATATGACCTGTAACGGTTAGACGGATGGGATGTGTTGATGGGGTCATGACATGGAACTTGCAGAGGGTGGTTGTGGGATGTGATACCTCGAGATGGTGGTGGTGAGTTGTAAAAATGGTAGGCGGTAAATTCTTGGAGAGGGGGAGTTAGGATGCAATGAGGTGATGCCGCATTGGGATGGGGCCCGCCTGGACTTGGCTTCATTATGGACCCCCCCGCCCCCACCGTTAAAGGTTGAACGGTCGAGGGGGTCTGGGATCCCTTGTTGACCGTTGATCCGGGTGAAGCTGGATCGGCCATTGATTTGGGCGCATTCTTTAAACATCATGTCGGATCCCCCCCCCACCATTAAAGGTAGAACGGTCGGGTGTCCGGAATCTCCTGTGGACCATGCAATTACACGCCGATGGGATGACTGTAGATCTGAGTGCGCATTTTAAACATCTTTTCGGACCCCCCCCCCCCTGTTAAAGGTCGAACGATCGGGGGGTGCAGAGTCTTTTCTGATCCATAGATCTAGGCGCCAACAGTTCAGTCGTAGATCTAAACCCGATCTTTAATCTCCAGGGCACATTTCAATATATGATGTAGAACTTAGGCTTAATGACTGTTTATGGGTTTTGCACACTACTTCTTTTTCTTTTTATCACCATGGGGTTAGAAAAACATTTCATCATAAAAAATCATGCATTTCCATCGATCATCTTACATGTTTTATTGAAAGGAAGTTGACTAACCTATGTCCTAACCTACTCATTTGCACCTTTAGCCCAGCTTAGATTGTTGGACTAAGAAAATACTCTACCTAGGGGCTATTTGACCAAGATTAGACTGTTTGGTCAAATTTATTCACTAACTAATCTGATTACTTGGCTAAGGTTAGACAGTTTAGCCAAGCTTATTCACTAATCCTAGATAATCAAATTTAAAAGATTTGGCCATGTTTAAACTGTATGGATCAATTCATTGTCATTTCATGGGGCTTTTATCCATTTTCTTTTATGCCCTCTTTTTGTTTTTCTCATTTCTTTTCTTTTCTTTTCATTTCTTTTTCTTTTCTTCTTTTTATTTTCAGAATACAACAATATCTGCTAGCCAAAAAACTAAAGGAACAAAATCACAATCACCAATTGATCCTATAAATTATAGGGTTATAACAGGATCAACACTCCATAACACCTCTTGACCATTATCCTAGACCCTCCCCTCTCTTGTGGATTAATTCATCCCCCATCTCTGTCCATATCCCCTTAGCAGTTGGCATCACATTTTATTATTACCATTCATAAATACAATTCATACATTACATCGCTTTGGTCATAGCCACACATTATATCTACATAAGCATTAATTAAATTGGGGATTATAGTGGGGATGTTAAAGGTGATGAAATCATAGCCCCTTGCACTTGGGCATTGGCCTTTGGAGGCCCACGACGTCATCTTCTAATCCTTGACGTCACTTGGAGGATAGGGTTTTGATGGGATTGATAGTTTCAGAAGAGAGGTGATGTGGTTGGGAGGAAGATGAATGTCATGACACTCTAGAATATGAGAGAGTGATGCATGGCCTTTGGAGGCCCAACAAATTTCATCTAGAGGCTCAACGTCTCATTTTTTAGCCTAGTGTCACACTTTTAGGGCATGACATCACTCTTCTAAGGGATTTTGTAATGTCACCAAACACCCAAAAAAATTTTAAGAAAAGATAACTAATGTCATATCAAGTATTATATATCTAACGTTATTTTTACTCTCATTAGATTAAGCCTATAATAAGAGCTTACACTGCTCATTAATTATGTCACATGCTTCTCTCATGACAGGTTGAAATTTCAAAGGGATGATTATCCAACTTCAGTCCTCATTCTATCAATGCACGTCATTCTCATATTGCAACCATTGTTTTAACATGTATAATGTTCAACAAGTATTCATTCTCATATTACAACCATTGTTTTAACATGTATAATGTTCAACAAGTATTCATTCTTATATTGCAACCATTATTTTAACATGTATAATGTTCAACAGATATTCATTAGACTATTTCATTAAATTAAGAGTGGTTTAACATGACATAATAGCATCACGATCTTTATATTTATTGTTCATAAAGTTCAGACTTCCTACAATCTATGCATTTGTAGGATGTATCACAACTTTTGTCTTAAACCCTTAGAATCCAAATCTTGATCTACAAATTAAATTGTCCATACCTAATTCATAGTTTTCTATTATTCTCTATTCATAAATTATGTAGATTTCTAATTTATACTAATATAAACGCATAATTACCCATTTTCATTTACCTACATTACTTGTAATATTTATATGATGTAAAATCTCATCGAATTCATCTTCATTCAAATTTTCCCATTGTTCATATAATTTTCAATTCCAAAGTAAAATGCAGTACATATAGTAATGAATACAGCCACTCTATCAAAGAGTTTGAATGAGTGTGACTATTCTTTAACCATTGTGGTAATTAAATGCAAGTGTCAGTTCTATGTCCATTTCAAAAATGCACTAGGATTTGCGCCATTAATAACACCTACCACTTCATTAAGATTGTACGTTTTAATAACTCTTCCTGGTTTCGTATGTTTATCCTACCCTCTTCCTCACGAGCTCCTAGTGTAGATCCTAGCTCCGATTATCTCCTTATATACATTTTAGTCTTTGTTTCCAATCATGGCTTCTACACATCACTTGGGCTGGGGGGTATTCTTCTCCCAAGTATTGTTTCTTACCAAAATAGGAGGGTTTATACTCACAATATCTATTTTCTTTACTCATATTTTCATTTTCATTTTCATGATACCCTTTTTTTAATATTGCTAGTGCAGAGAATGAATTTATCATGTCTTATGAATAACCAATGAACAAGATTTGGCATGCTTATATTGTCGCCATGGTTTCAAATTATAGAGTCATCACAAGGTAAGTTATTTAAATCCTTACTAGACTTGTTTTCTTTCTAATTAGTTTCATGGCTCTATTTATATTTGTTTGGTAACAACAACACTCTCTTAGCTTTGTATAGAGGTCAATAACATTAATATGAAGGAAAGGGTCGAAACCCTTGCATGGGTTTGTTGTTCAACCCACATGAAATGTGTTTCTATTTTTTTTTTAAATGATTTACTCAGATTACCACACCTTAGATATTCATTCAATAAGTGGTGATAAGTTTTGGTTTGTTGCATAAATTTATAGTTTATTTTTAAGATTATGCCAACCCAATACCCCAAGCTATGACAAAGGGAAAGGTCACTAAATCAACATTTAACACTCATAGAAAACTCACCTACCTCTTTTTTAACCCAAAAATCTTCTTTGGGATCAACATGGTGCTTTACACCTTCATTCCTCCACAAGAAGCCCTTTGTGCTATGGTTCTAGTCGAAGACAGTGGCGAGGGTCATAATTACTATGTAATATTCCCTTGAAAGAGTATCAATTGGCTTCCTTCAAAGGGTTTTTATCTAAGTATGTAAAGACATATCAGGAACTAGAGAGTATCAAGGAACAAGGTCAAGTCAGTTGGAAATAGTCCAGGTCGGTCCAAAGTTGTTGCATTCAGTTGGGTCAGTGCTTCCATGGTTAGTTGAGGGATAGTAAGGCAAAATGGATATCAAAGTCATGGTTTTCCCTAATCTACTATCTCATTTTTGGCAACAGTAGAACAACCATTTTCATCACTATGTCCATCAACATCTTAAACGGTACCCAAACAGGCTCATCCCGGCCTTGCTCGGATTGCCATGGGATGATGTTATTTTCCCCTTAGGTAAGGCCTTCCCAGGGTAATTTTTGAGTTCTCAAACCCTCCCACGTCATAATTCCTTATTTCAAGACTTCGCATTTCAAATTTGATGAGCTAAGCATGCAGTTTGCGAAAATTTTATCATTGGCCCCTTTCGCTTGTCACTAGGCGAGTCCTGTGGGGACGAAGTCCTTTTGCAAAGAATAAAATGAATTTTGGTCACATTTTGGGAAATAAAATGTTGCCATATTGTAAGGATCAGGAAAATATTTACAATGGGCTATCATGAGCCTGATTTCAAGTTCGTATGCCCCTATGGAGGACGTAAAGTTAGCGTCACTCGAATGGAAAAATCCAATAGTTGTGACTTCCTGGTCTAATTATGTTTAGATTTCTATTTTAAAAGGAAACTAAAACCTAGGAATGGTGTATATAAGTGTGATACCTTTCCAATGGTATATCACATGCTTGGTTTCGAACCCTGGTTGGTGAGAACGAGCCTTCGCAAGTTCATAAGCACTTTTGGACACCAAATTGGTTGCAGTGGTTCGGGGTTAAAAAATTGTTTCCAAGGGGTTTTAAATGAGGAATTCAGTGATGCCACATTGTATTGGACTTATATACATTTCCAACGGCTCCTAATTTTCCTCATTTTGACCTCGGATGGCCCAGTTAGAGCTGTCACAAGTTTGTCAACTATTTCGGGCAAAGGGGGTCAACCAGCTTGCATAGCGGGGTTTCATGACAGATAAAATAGTCATTAATTTCCCCAACACACAAATCTATGGCCATCTCATTGAAGTACTCATTGATACCTTTCCGATGGTACTTTATTTTCCTCAATTAGATATCGTATGGAGATATGGCGTCTTTCGATTGGGTGTCATGTGGGCCCACAAGCAAGTCAGGGGTTTTAAGCAACAATTGTTCCAGGACAAATTGAGGGGTGAGGTGGAATCATTTTAGATTAGTGACCACACATTCTCTACAGGCTCGTCAAGACCTTTCCAACAATGTTCCATATGTCCAATTCTGACCCCGTCTCATCTAGAAACTTTTTTACCTCATTCAACAGAGTCATGGTCAAAAGTCAAAGTCAAAGTCAAACTTTGACTTGGCACAATTTTCTAGGAATATTAAAAAAATAGTGGAAAAAGAAATCCGAAAATTGATAAAATCAATGGAAAGGAACACACACCCTCATGCAAATATTGGAAATTAGAAAAAAATTAAAAAAATCGAAAACACAAAACCCACCCTCCTCTCCTCTAAGTTATTTGTCAGGTGCATTGGAGGGGGAAGGATCTCTACAACTCAGACATCCATGGCAGATGAGGAGTTCCAAAAAGTAGTTTCATATTTTCCATGGTAGTAGTCCAGGCCATACTCCATCCCCAAGCACAGGTTACAAGTATCCATACCTCATTACCTCCTCAACCCATAATTTTCACTCAGAAATGTTAAATTTGGTTATGGTTGTGGTGATTTTCTTCATGGTTTAGAATTGAATATTGATGGGTTCAGTGAATTTTTTGATTCGGACATTAGTGTGCTAGTTTTTATGCTTTCTCGAAGAGTTTATTGGGCAAATTCGTAAGGCAGAGGGGATTCGAACCCCTCTTGGGCACTAGGCCCAAGCCTCCAGGGCTCCCTTAAATATTTATAAAGGCATGTACACTCTGTTTTTCAATTCCTAGGCTTTGAACCCCCAACCCCCTTCTTTTTCCCAGCTCAAAAAGCCCAAAAAATCAAAAAAGGAGGGGAAGGGGTTTGAACCCAAAATCTCCCACTCCTAACTATTGAAAAAAAACCCACAAGAAATGAAAAAAATCAAAATTTGATTTATGGTGGTCGGCCACCCGTCCACCACCTGGGTGCCACCACCTACAAATCCCTCCACCTCCATTTACCTCACGTGCAACACCCATTCACTACCAGCCTGCGGCCTCCCCTTCTTCTAGTCCTCCATATCTCCCCTTCTCCCTCCTCCCTGCGTGCTTCCTCCACCTCACAACTCTGCACGCCATCCTCCTCTCCACACACCTCCCTCCACACCAATAAACCCCACTTCCCTGACCCCTACTACCTCCTCTCCTTCCCCATGCGTAGCCTCCCACCAGTCCCCCCATTCTCCCTTCTCGCACGCATACCACCACCTCCTCTCCCCTCCACCTCTGCAACTTTTGCACACTCCTCCCCCGCAGGCTTACGCTCTCCTCTTCCATCACCTCCCCTCTCCATGCGTCCCCATCCTCCATGCTTCCACCTACGTGCACCTCCCTCCTCCAGTTCACTCTACACTCCAACTAACTTCGTGCCCTCACAACCCTCCCCTTCTCACCACCTTCGTAGCGGCCTCCTCACCTCCCTTTTCCCTCCTCTCTTCCAACCACCGCGCAGCCATATTTTAAAAAAATGGTCATTTATTTTGTTCTGGGGTTCCATCCTGGTCGTATGGGCGAGACCAGGGGCGCCAGGGGGGGTTAATTTAATTTAAATTTTGTTTATTATATGATTTTTATATATGGTTTAATTTTTTTTTTATAAATTTGAAATTTTATTATTTGTTTTAATTTAGTTTTATTTTTTTATATATATTAAAAAATAGAATTATTATTAAATAAATTATAATACAACTAGTATTTTAAATAAATTTTATTTATATATTTAAAACTATATGTTAAAAATTAAAATTCCCCCTCTAAGGGTTACTCGACTTTTTAATTGCATAAAGTCACCATACGGAGGCAGAATTTCACCCGTAAATAGTCAAAATGATCGGGAAGAAGTCAATAATGCATCCATGGCATTCACCGCCTCAAATTCACCCCATAATTTTAGTTGCACATCCCAGCGTGACAGGGACTCGTTATTGGCCCGAAAAACATGTGTCAGAAGGAGGCCTAATTGGGGGCCTCCGAGGCAAACTTGGGCCAGACGAGGAAAACCCATTTCAGATATAGGTGTGCAGGTTTGTAGCAGCCTATCAATTCTGATTTCCAGCTCAAAAGTTTTCCCCAATTTAAAATTTTTCCCTGATCAGTCTCCCGACTAGCTCCTTCCCACGTACCTTTCCAGGGCCATAGCTTACTCATCCATAGTCAGATTTGCACCAAACGAAAGGAAGAGGAAAGGTAGAAAATAGAGCTACAACATGGACACAAGAAAAAATAGTTTTTTGGCTGTTTGGTATAAGGGAAAATCCTCCCAAGGTTCAGGCCCAGGGGGTCCCTTTGCCGGAAAAGGCCCAAATCAAAGCTATGCTTCGATCAACTCACATGGAAACTTCTAGGCAGAAAATGGGGGGTATAATCAGGTATTAAAATTTCATTAACAACAAGAATTTCATTAAATACAACGACCAAATCCCAAAGGCCCCTTGCCCTTTTAATAAGCTCTTCAATTTCCCCACACCTTGGGGCTTCATCTCGGTGAATTTGACAACCATGGATGGTCGTGAACTGTCCTATTTCACCTCATCTACAACTGCAAAACATGGCAGCAATCAAAGAGTATTTGGGATGGCACAAATCCCAAGAAAAATGATGATTTGGCATATTAATTTTTTCATTTTATGAAAATGACTTTTTGTAATAGTTTAGTATCACATGATTTACTTTTGACATGTAAAATTTGTAAATAAAGGGTCAAATTAGATTTGATTTGATTCCCTTCGGATAAGATTCCCATTTTAGGATAAGTTTACTTTTTGGTAAAATGACAAAAACATTTTAGGGTTGGTCCACTTGTCATTTTTCCAAAAGTGACAAGTGTTGTGTGACCTAACCCTAAGCCTTAACCTCTTCTTTATAAATAAGAGATATGGCATTGTAAAGAGGGGGATAAATATAGTAACAAAGCTCTGCTGAGATTTTCTGAAGCTCTTTGTGTGTGTGATACTTGTTAAATTTTAGTTGTTGGACATGTCACTTGTTGGTTAAGGGTTGATGGGTAGAATTAAATACATGTTATGTTAGCTATCTCCAGGAGGGATTGGTTAGCTAGGTGTTTTTTTTTGCTTCCACGGGTTTAACTTGTTTGCTTTCAATTTCTAACAGTTTTTTTAAACTTGTTTGACGTGTTTTAATGCAGATTTTATGAAGTGTTCAACTGTTTTCAGCCTTAGCTAGTGGTCAAGAGTCCTAGGGCCCTTTAGGACAGCCCTTAAATAAGCCTCTTAGTTGATTTTTCATGCTTGATTGCTTCTTTATCCCTTTCATGTAAATTTTTGTTATGATTTCCAGCTACTAACCTTGCTGCCCCAAACAGGAAAATTGACCATTTTGGTCAATTTCCACCCCCCCGGGACAACTATCTTAGTGGGTTGTTATTTATCTTTTATGTGTAAATTTTTGTTTCATTTATTTCAGTTTTTTCATATATAATCACTAAGATTTTGTTGTTTGTCTGCAAGGATACAATCTGGTCACCTATCCTGCTTCTCCTTAGCAGTTGGGGGCCATCTAAAGACATGTTTGAGGAAAAGGGGCCAGCAGGACAACAAAGAAAAAACATCAAATCCGATCAGTAAATTCACCCAATCACTCTCATTTTCACGTTAAATTCACTTGCACTCATTCCAATTTTTTTGGCACATGTACCCACGTTGATATGATTTTCTTGTGTAGATAGTTTGAGTAGTTTTCCTATAAATTTATGTTTATAAAATCTGATTTGTACCTTCATAAGTAATCATCACTAGGTCGAATTTCAATAAGTAAACTTCCAATCCCCATACAATGAATCAATTGGGGTTTTCATGCATATGGTGGCCTTGTCACTCGCAAAGAGCCTCAACCCATTCCTTTGGGTTGAATGGTATAATTGTTTACTTGTAATTAGTTGATTTTGTCATATTTCATTGTATATTTTCTTGTATACTAATCTACAAGTGGCTGCCCCTAAAGGGGCCACAGAAAAATAAGCAAGCTAAAAACACTCAGAAACCACAAAACACTTGAAAACAAAGAAGGCGTATGCCCCATACACATTCAAAACAAAACCTATACTATTGAGCTATATGTGTAAACATATTATTTAGCCGTGACGTATATGTCACATAATTATTTACTTATTGTTGTACAAATATTTGGATAGATTTCAATTTATTGACTAGGAGGCACGCTTGCGAAAGTGATACATGACCTCACCACATGGATGGATTGGTACTTTATCTGAATCAATTTCAATTTCATAGAATACTAAGTGTCAAATCCAAGAAGTCTTCATCAGGATCCCCTAGAAAGTTGTCTAGTTAGTATAAATTGAGTCGTCTTTCCTTAGTACCACAGAGTCAAGGAGTTGAATAGCTCAACTTGGTTGGAATACTACACTACTTAGGTAAGCTCAACTAAAACTCCCTTTATGGGGGTCTTGGGCCTCTTCCTTTCCACAGGCATCCTTCTTCCATTTAAGCGACTTTAAGATTATGAAAGCATGAGTGACGAGAAGCGGTTAATCCCTACTTCTTCGAACTGCATGGGGAACTCTTCAACCTAACCATTGTGGTATACTAAGACTACTCTTCTTATATTGTTCGGCACAGTTATGGGATGTGTTTTCTTGATCGGGATAACCTTTAAAATAGTGTGGTGGCCAATGCATGTGTTAATAACTGAAAATTCACCAAAAAATTACATTTTAAAGTTAGACCTTTTGTCAATCCACCCTTCATCCACGAACATAAATTGCAGTTTTAAATACTCTCCTAAACGTAGTTGTAACAACTTGTAAAAAGGTTATCCATATTTATTTACACCCCCCCTTTTGATTTGACAATTTTTCGGGATCACTTCCTGGGTTACCCTGGGGTTTACCAAGCCATTCTGGGCTTGTTTCCCTGCCTTAAAACCTTTCAACATCTTGTTGTTCACAATTTATAGCCATCTAAAAAGAATTGGATGTAGCTTTTAAACTCACACTTCAACCTTAGTTTTCACTTTTTAACTTGAGGCATCCATCGGTCTATTGTCCAAGACCCCATTTACCCCAGGAACCCATTCTGGGCCATTTTCCAAGGCTTTAAGGAAACGAACAACTCGTTGTTTAGTTTTTTGTCCTAAAAGTCAGTGAGCTTATTTTCATCCCATTGTCCATAATTTTCACCCCTAGGCCATTCCGGCCATCCAGGAAGCTAAGGGAGGACAACACCCAGGGTGGGTGGTCCTAAGAAAGACTTCTTGTAAGTCTTTCACCTCTCCTTTTCCCACTTCATTATCACCTCAGGAGAAGGACCATTTGAGGTGTAGGTAGTCTTTGCCTCATGCCGAGCTATCAAAGAGGTTGTAACCTGCTTCACAATTGGATAAGTTGGATCTGTTCCAACGTACATATTTTGCTTATAACACTCTCAAAGGTATAGAGGTGTTTATTCCAAAGATACTCTTTCAAGTCACAAAATTAGAATATTCTCGTGAAGAGATATCTTTAACTTAATAAAGAGGCTATTGTATTTTCGAGTTGTAAGGTTTTATGCCTCGACTCTCATTCCTGAATATCGTTGAATGGGTTATTTTTACTCCTAAATAGATAGGGTTTGATTATCATTATTAATATTTTATTTTTTTAATATAATAACCTCCTTATATAGATCTCATCATCCCCTCCTTAATGAGGTCAATGTCACAATTTTACCATGATTCCCTTTGATATCTAGTTCATTTTATTAATCAATAGAGTTATGATTTTCCATAGGGTTTTTATCAGTGTTCTATATCTATATATTTGAAGTCTAAATATTTTGTTTATTAAAGGAAAAGTAAAATCTTATCCTTTATTCTATCTGTAATTATAATAAGTTCAATATGAAAAAGAAAACATTACCCAATTAGGGTTTGATAGCTTTGCAACATAAATACAGGGTTTATTCTTCTTTCCTTTTACATTGCAAAGAGAATAGCTTTTATCTAATATATATTAAAAGAGTTACTTCAACATTACATATTCTAATGATATTATCTTGTATATACAAAGTTTAGATATTGTTGATACAACTATAACTTTGGTATTTTTTAATGCATACAAAGAATAAATATTTTTTCTTCACAATATTTAATTAAAATCTATGACTACTTCATAAATGGGTTTTCTATATTACCTAAAAGTATAAATGTACCAAACTTATTTTACTCCATTTGAAATATCTCTAAATAGTAAACAAAAGAATATTTCTTTGTGAGTACTGATATATAAATTGAACATTTAAAACTGTGTTGTCTCTATTTCAAAGGAGAGATTTCTCCATTTATTTCTATTCAATTCAATGTAGTCAAAATCATAAATAAATTTTTACTTGTTTGATTAAGAAATAGGATGTTGCTTGCTCATTTTATGTTGTATCTTTTATTTATATTTTTCTTTAAAAGAATACTAATCTTAAACTCTTTAATTACTATATATATATAAGTTACTTCTCTACTTAATCCAGAGTCTAAACTTTCCACTTAAATCTTACTGTAGTTATTTTTCACCATTAAAACTAGAAATAAAAGATAGATAGGGATACATATTTGATTCAAGAAGAATATTAGGGACAAACTAAAGAGAGAATCTAGTTCCTCCCAACCATAGATCAGAGCAGCCAAAACTTACTTGCTCCTATCACCCCTGAGCTTAATTCTTTATTCCATAGGAACTAAAAATGTCAATAACCTTCTCCAGGTAAATTCCAAAACTTGATTTTTTCTCAAAGCCATCAAGTTCAATCCCTTCGCAAGTACTCAACAGTGTCCTTCCTTCCCATACTTGTCTTTCTTCCTGTTTTTCCAAGAAGAAAATAGATTTCCTAGGTCTTTCCTTTTTCAAGTTAGCCTCATCCCTAACTCTAGGGAGTCTTGGTATAACTTTGTGCTAGCTTGTTCCCTCACCTCCCACATCATTGGGAGTAGATTTACATGTGTCCTCATGGACAATATTTTCCATGGTGGTTTTTATCCTTTTTTCACTTTCCCATGGAATAAAGAATTACTCTTGTTATAACTGGATTCTCTCATCAATTTGTCTCTAGTAAAATAAAATAAAATGATGTTTACACAAATATTTCTCATCAACAAATTTTTATGATGACATAATGTTAACTCGAGTCTCTCTCAACATAACAATCCAAAATTATAATTATTCAAAATTATTTAAATATTTAAAATGGAGGGATATTACATATTTACTTTATGGAATTTTAATTTTTGCAAATTATAAAGACAAATAAAGGGGGTCGTCCCTCTTTTAATTTGTTGTTGACTTTCTTATGTAGAAAAATTGGTTGTATATGACCTCATATAAATAGATTCCATCTCACTTTAATTTTAGAGATAACTCACTTGAGAATTACATAATTCTTGGCTGAAATTTTCTCCCTACTTGGACAATTCTCTCTATCTTGTCTCTTGTGCAATTGGATGCTATACTTG
>JZKD02S2388925.1:233688-253530 GCA_000966675.3 Picea glauca | reverse complement strand
TATCTGTACATAATCCACAGACTTGAATTTTGTCTAAAGGACAATCTCTCGGTGCATGTTTTTTTCTACATTTAGGACAATAGATGGATAATACTTGATCTTGTTCCTCTTGCTTATGTTTTAGCTTTCAATGTGTCAATTTGTGAACCAAATGTGTTCATAATATCAGTTTTAAAGTTCTCAAATAGATTCCCTAATTCTGATTTAGTAACACCATTTGAAATTTATTTAGTTTCCTTTGTCACAATATCTCTTTGTCCTCGTCCTCTTTTAGCTTTTCCCCTTGAGTATTTCTTACATAATTCAACAATTTTTGGGAAAGGTAGGTGAGAAATATCCCCTGCCCCCATTAAATTAAGAGCATCCAAATTTTCATCTGAAATCCCCTTCAAAAAGATAGTAYGAATGACATCCAAAGGAAGATTAGRTTGCTTAGATTTGTGCATATTATAGAGAAATTTTTCTAGATATTCTTCTAAGCTTTCATCTTCACTTTGAGACATTTTAAAGATATCTTATTTAGAGTCTTTGGACTTACAATAGGGATGATATTTAGCAAGAAATTTTTTTTTCATGTCATCCCAGTATACTATGGTTGCTTCTCCCAACCCCATAAACCATTTTAATGCATATCCTTTCAAAGTTGTAGGAAATAAACAAAGTTTTTGAGCATCATTGGCATATCCATATGTTCGACAAAAAATGTCAAATTCAAAAATGAAAGCATCAGGGTCTTCAGTAGACAAGCCAAAGAAATTTGGAAGAACAGAGGGAGGAACATTCTTCATTTTTATGTCATCTCCTAAAAGAGTTGGTGTATCAACTATAGGAAACTCAAATGTAGTATGTTCTTCTTCCTCCTCTTCATCATTTCCTCCTCCTCGTGTCTCTTCTCGATGTGATTCTCTATCCTCTCATTCTTTCCTTTGTCTTTCTTCATTTCTTTTCCTTTCTAATTCCCTTTCCATTCTCTCCCTTTCTTGTCTATTAGTTTCAGACATTGCAAAGAAGTTTTTTGTTGTACAGTCAGATATTTCTGTTGGAAAAAGAGGTTGTCCTATTTGTTCAAAAACAATTTGCTTTTCTTTTTGCTTTCCTACAGAAGATATTTCTGATTGTGTTTGTTTCTTCTTTACTTCATGAGCCAATAGAACTTGTCTTTCTATGAGAGTTAACCTTTGTCCTAAACGTTTTTTTTCCTCTAATTCTTCCAAAGTGATTTTTCCAGCAGTTGGTGTAGTAGATTCGTATTTTTCAGTTGTAGATGTTCCTACTCCTACAGATGATTGATTAGTTTTTGGGGGGTTTTGTTTTAAAAATCTGCCTTTATCATCCCTAAGTTTAGACATAAAGAAACATAACTTAAAATTAATTATATTCTGTGTTTTTATTTTATTTTATGTATATATGTTTTTTTTTTTTTAATCCTATCTCTAAAAGTGCCTCCCCGAAAACAACGCCAAAATGTTAGGCTCCAATCTACTGATGTAAATTAGAGTACAAATGATTGTCAATCCGGTGTTTGTAAGACTTAGAGGCACATCCAAAATATATGGATTTAGAGATAACTTTTATTCTTTAATGGGAATAAACCAAAACCTATTCTAAGGGATGAATATGGAAGAGATGCTAAGATTTTGTTCAGAAGTCTTATTCATAGATCTCATAACAGTAATCAACAATTGTTTTCCTAAAGAGTATCTACAATAAGCATTCAAGAGATGTTCGAACTAGTTCTAAGGCTTATCAATTCTAGAAGGACAAAACTCTTATTCAAGAGATGCATTCATTGTCTTCTTTCATTCATTAGAAACTATCATCAAATTAAATCAAAAGTACTGAAAGCATAAATAACTCAAAAAGCGTTCATGATTATCCTAATGCTTGAAATCAAACTACACATTGAATTCTTATTCAAGAAATCATTCACAACATGAGTAAGTCTTAGAAACATTAAGCATTCTACTTAACTATGGAATTCATATAACTACAACAAAGAATAAACTCATCTACAACAAGATCTAATCTAAAACATGTATCAAAGATTGCTTGAAAAGAACATAAATGAAGAGTGTACTAGTTTGGCAAAGGGGGCCCTCCAATGCTTCACTTGTACACTTGAGTTGTCTCAGCTAAGAAAGAGCTCCAGCAGCATTCACATCATCATATCATAGGAATTATAAAGAACAAAATGCAGAACTGATCTCAAGATTGCAAATTCCAAAGTTTCTTCATTCACATTCAAGGTTGTCATACTAGTCTATGCTTTAGAGTATTTATACAAGAGTTTTAAAACTAATAATGCTAATAAATATCCTAAAGATCATGATCAGATCCATAATATATTCTAGGAAGGTCAAATTCCCCCTTCAGATTCATAATATATGACCAAATCCCACGAAAATCTAAAATTGTCCATGATTTAAGGCTAAAACATGGTATTTTCTATTGAAGTGGCTCTGTTTGACCAACGTTGACTAGACACCTGGAAGGCTCAGATATCGAATTTGATAGCTCATCATCCATCCTTGTACATCTAGGATCATAACCCAAGTCTCAGATTTCACCCAGGTGTCCTGCAAGTACATGAACCTAGGAGCAATTACGAGATTTAGTCAAATCCTGTAATTTCTGATAAATTTTCAATTTTAATGCCAAAAATTAGAAAACTCAATTCTTAAGCTAAAGAATGATAAATATACCTTGCATAAGTTGTTTTATGGAAAATATGGAATGAAATGGAGGCAAAATGGATGGTTATAGAGGCAAAAGTGTAGTTTATAGAGTAAAAAGGAAGCATAAAAATGTACTCAACATACACCTCTCTTCCTTCAAGGCTAAGCAACCATACTTTTCCTTTTATGCCCATCCATGACATATTTAACCTACTATCTTCATATCCTATGTAAGGACTCTTGATTTTGTTGTACCTATAGTTTATTCAGATTATGTGGTTGCTGACTAATACTTTTTTTCCACTATTCTTGAGTTCTTTGTCCACCTTTCATTACTTTCTCTGTAGATCTTGATTTCCTCATCCAACTCCTATAAGATTTGTCATGCTTCCATGACCCTAACATCTGATCCTAGACTGGAACTGATTTTATTATACCTCTAATACTACCAAAATATGAAATCAATCATCTGGTTAGAATTATACATATCATACAAAATTGTGAATTACATTTACAGGTACCTTTTATGTTTAATTCATGAAGAAAATTATACCAATATTCATATTATAACAATTCCATGTTATTTTCCTCTAAATCCTCCAAATCATCTTTCCAACGACTTTTCTCTTTCCCCAATCGGATATTGGAGATGAAAGTTAGGGCTCCCTGAAAAACCACTTTCAACCCCCTTAGCTGATACAGAAAATCAAAAACTGCAAAGGTGCTTCCTTCAAACCAAGTTCCACGTGACCACAACTCGAAAATGTGGGCTTAATCACCCTTTAGCACCCCGCTCTATTTTTTTTCTATGCAGGATTTGGTGTGAACACCATGCCCAAGGGCTTGGTTACCTTCCAGGCCCCTTTTTACCTTATCATGGGACCCTCTCTGGGACCAATTCCTCCAAACTTTGGCCTTCGACCGTTTTCCCTTGTCAACTTTTGTTTTCCCTCTGGAGTTCTGATTTTTCAAATCCATCAATCATTCCACTAGAAAAAATGGATGGTCGAGACTTAATCTCTCATTGAATGGATGGTCCCACCCCCATCTGGAGGCTTCAACGATATTGACATTTGTGACTTAATCATGCATTGAGACGGACGACTCTCAACCAATTAGGAAATTTGGTGCTTTAGGGATCCAAGATATTTACATTCCTAAGTCTTCCACTTCCCCGCAGTGTCAATCCACATAAGTACTTACACTGTTCATCCACGATTTAATCGGATGATCAAGACTTAATAAATCATTGGGATGAAAGGTCCTTACATACTTCAGAATTTTTTGTGCTCTGGGGCTCCAGGATATTTTCATTCCCAAGTCTACAACTTCCCGAAGTGACAATCCATCGAAGTACTCACCCATATTCCCTTATTTGATCCAATGGTTGAGAAAGGTCCCAAAGGAATCTTAGATCGACGGGTTGCATGCCTTCATGACTTTGGGCTTCGATAATTTTCATTGATAGAATCTTGGAAACCCCCAGAGTCACATACTCTCAGAGATGACATGACACGCTGATGTCGCCTAGGGTGATGTGGACCCATGGAACGTGTGCCACATGCCACTAAAAAATGAACATATGGGGATCCAAAAGGTACCAAATTTGGGTGACACGTGTCCCCACACAACACCCCTTCCATGTGGCATAAGCCACATCATCAACCACACAAATGATCCACAATCACAACTCCATATCCGATGGTCTGCATGACCTCATGGATTTACACTTTGTGAATTCAACACTTCGAGCTCCGACGCTTCAGGGTTTTTTTTTGCAACATACTTAGTAATCGTCGGAGTGGAAAAGTTCCTAAATTTGAACTTCACTACCCTTCCACCACTACTATATCCAACGACCCGCAACACTCCCAAATTACTTCCCTCAATCTAACTGTTGACATAAAATTATGGGACTTTGGTGCTCCGAGGCTCTGGGTTGTAGCAGTTCAACAAGGTTTAAAACTCTCGGAATGAAAATTCTCGAAGTGGTCAATGTCGAGTGACCACGATCAACAACAGAGAACCCTCTATGCCTCCCATCATATAGGACAACTGATGGGACTTCCTGACTTTAGCCTTCAGTAGTTTAGGCTTTTCCTACCTACCAAGATCCTTGAAGCGACAAATTTCTGAAGTCTTACATTTCGTTCCTGGCCTCGGTCGACGGATGAAAATCAACCAGCTAGATATGAAAGTTGGGACTTAATATTACCAACCCTCTTGTTTCACCTTCATCGGACAACCCATGTTCACCTGCCCTCCGATTAAATGGTCCAAATCTCCCTTGATCCCACGGTGGTGATCATTCTTGAATTCGAAAAGGACGGTCACATTCCCACGATCCCTTACAAAGTAGCTCTAACATTCTGTCTTCTGCGCGATCCTACAACGCTATATATCCTGAGCTTTATGATTTCAAGGTCATAAATTGATCTCCAACATGAGACTCTGACCAACAGACCTAGCCTATATCGTCCTGGTGTTTCAACCAGAATCTCTAATATGAATTTGTAACGTACCCAACTGTTCATAGGCCCGGCTATGCTACTTAAATAGGATGAAACACACCCAACCACTAGTAGACAAGGCACATTGAAGTCCCAAGAATGAGTTATCTAAACTTATCTCTATTTGAAATCAAAATCATGAATACCCTCATACATAAAACAAGATCCATGCTACAACATAAAGAAGTAAACAAGATTTCATGGACAACAATTAACCAGTAGACAAGCACATTAAAATACACATCTCAAAGATAATTAACTACACAATTGAATAACATTATACAGAAAACACAGAGAGCATTTATCTTTCAAGTAAACATTCACCAACTGGCTGCAGACCATGGACGTTCCTCCCAACCATAGACATTGTTGTTCATTTACTCTCAACAACAGGTCACCCCTGAGCCATGGTTATGAATCCACAAGGACAGGTCCTAGGCCAAATCTAAAAACACACAACAATTGGCTAACTAGCTCTCAGGTTGGCTAACTAGCTTGCACAACCCAAAGAAATCAACACCTTTCTCTGCCATGTATTTGCTCAGGTTGTCCCACTTCTCTCTAGGGCTCTAGTGCTACTGGTCAGGAAATATCCCTATTAGAAACTCCAAGGATTCTCAGTTGTAGATAGTTCTATCTGAACTATCATCAAGCTCATGCACACGGGCATCCATTCCCTCCTCGAATGATCAGTAAATTATATTACATCTATTTAGAAATGGATCTCCTCTTCTAGTCATTTGTTTCCTTGCTCAACCCAAGAGCACATGAAATAGCCAGAATGAGTGAAGAAAAAAAGGAAGGAGAATAAGAACAGAAGAATAACTAGGGAGAAGAAGACCTAAAACATCCCCCAAGGGATGTTTATATAATTACATGAAGACAAGATCCACATGGCCTCCCTCCCAAGAAGTGCATGTAACCCCTTTTCTCTATAAAATAAATTATGGGTAAATAAAATAATAATAAAAAGACTTAGCCCCTCAAGCCCCCTCTCTCATGGAATCATAGCCCCCTATCTCTTTTGTCCTTGTTCGTCTTACAGCCAGTGGTGAATTTTATTAATTTATATGAAGTATTACATTTCCTAGGCACTCTGGCCCTTTTCAACTTTACTGGATCACCAGCCTAAGTCATAATTACAAAATACATTCTAGTTTATAAGGGTTAAAACCGAGGTGTTACAGAAAGAAACCAACAACTCACTGACTTATAACCAACCACTTTGTAACAACTTATCCCAACATAAGTTGACTGGGAGGATTTTTAGTTGGTAAAAAATCTTCCTTTCATCTCATAAAAATAATATAAATTCAAATACATTTCTCTTATCTAATTAAGGATTTTAAATAGCAGTATAATCACTTATAACTACTCTTCACATATGTGTATACTATCACCTTGATGAAGAACATCAAATTCATGCAAACCAATCCTTCAAAACTATAGTAGAAATAATTAGAGAAATCACACCCTAGTGTTGATTTTCCTCCCAAGCAATGCAACACCAAGAAGCAGTTACTACCTCCCAAGCAAGGCTTTATATTAATGAGTACACTAGGGTTTCACAACCTAAAGGTTCACTCAACAGGTATGTTCTACCCAAATAATGACAATAATTGTTCATAATATAAAACTAAATCTATGTAATGTCCCCTTCAAATTGATCATGACAAAGCATGACTCAATAGCCTATACGACTCTCGTAGGCTATAGTCAACAAGGGAAAGGGAATAAAGAAGGTTTATTTGGTATCACTAGAATAATAAATCCTAAAGTGACGTTAAATGAAATTGGAGGGAAAATAAAGTGAGGGCTTGGTTTGGTCAAAAAGGGGAAATATTTAGTAGGTCCAGAGGGAGGATAAATAGAGGGGTAACCCTTTTCTTTGGTATTATAATTTGATCTCTCATTTTAGATTGCTATTGGATCCATTGTTCCGTTATGGCTTAGCAATCTCTTCCATTACTGCAGTCTAGTTTCAGTGGTCCAATACCCACCCTAGACGAACAAGAGGGGAGTCCATCTAGGACTACCATTGGAGCTTCACTTGGGATTTTTGCGTTCAATTGGAGAGTTTCCAAGGTAGGCATGAGGTTTATGAAAATTTCCAAACAAGGTTGAGCCCAAACATTTGTAGGTTTTAGGAGGGTTCGGTGAAACTATAGTTTAGGGCATTCTCATGGGTTGAGTATAAGAGTCATGGGAGATCCCACTAGACATCCAACGACTATCCCGTGAGGACCTCTATGATCGGGATTGCATCGGGTCATTTGGATTGGGTTTGTAGGGTTACAGGAGGGATTATTGAAGAGCGGATATTGTTGGAGTAGAGCATCGCAGGAAGCATAATAGATTGACATCATTATAGGTTTCCTTGTATTGTTTATGTTAGTATATTTGTGTAGTTTCCTTGGAGCCATTAAACTTATGTGTTCAAGAGTATTCTACAGTTGTTATTACAAACATTAGATATCATTTTATTTTTTTTCCCATCCATAATAAGATTCCATGGTTATCTGCTATATTTTATGTGTAATGGATGCATGCAATGTGTTACTCAATATTTCTATATGAGAAAATTGTTTCTAAGGGGTTAACAATAGTATTAATACCACGTGTTCGACATATTTACATAAGGAGAATTAAAAAATTTTGGATATAAAACATAATAAAATCACATAAATTGGTTGGGGACATTACAGTGGTATCGGAGTTCATTATATTTCCATCATGTGATTTCTTGAGGCATTGATTCCAAGGAAGACTAGAGGAAAAGGAAAACAACCCACCCCAGGGTCAGAGTCACAAGAAGTAGAAGTAGAGGGAGATATGGGGGAGCATCTTGAATATAGGACCATACTTTTGTTGGAAACCATAGAGAATGGGAAACAACAATTAACACAAGTACTAACACGGTTCTTTTTCAGAAATCAAGAAAACAAAAACCAAGGAGGTGCCAATGGAAACCATGCAAAGGCCATCGATAGAGGTGGTAGGACTCCTAAAGGGAGTAATACCTATGTGTTGACACAGAGTGTCTTCTAGGAAGGTAGCAGAAAGGTACCCAGAGCCTTATTGCCGCTATTCCTTGAGGATAAACCTACAGGAGAATCGAAACAATAGGGGGTGAAAGAAATGAACTCCTACTTTAGGGAGTATCAGTTGTTGGAAGAAGGATGATCCAGATTTAGGAGCAGAATGAATTGATTAAAAGACTGAATACAATAAACACGGAGATATGAAGAATAACACAAATATCCAGTGAAAAATATCTTCTATTAAATAATGTAATAGGTTGAAACTGTAAAACTACAGAACTGAAAACACTTGCTCAAATGGCGGTAGCTATCTCTAAGAAGAGATGTGGTTGATACACGCATTTGTCTGAGCAGAATGGATTATAATGAGGCTCCAAAGGCCTTTTTGATATTACTCATGAATGAAAAAACCCTAAACATCCAAAAACCTAACCCTAGAAGGTGAAACTCCAAAATTCATGTGGGACCTATGGGTAAGTTGGTATAATTTGGTACATCAACTTCCAAGGGTCGTAAATTTTGCATACGACCTCCGTTTTAGGCATGTGATAGCCCATTGGAAAGGTCTTTTAGAGAAATACACATTCTGTCGTCAATATCTGACTCCGTTTATAGTTTGACTATGGTGAGCCAAAAAAAAACATTTGGGGCTCCAAAACAGGCCTGGAAGTACAACAATATGTGTTGACATGAAAACATACAAAATAAGCCAGTTGGATTAAGCGAGAGGCCACCTGTATCCACCTGGAGGATGTGTGGGGCTTCGTACAGCCCCATAAGTGTAGAACCCACAATTACAAAGTAGTACAGAAGAACGTGCTGAACAAAAAATGGACACGAGGAGCCAGTTGGAATAGGTGGGTGGCCACCAATATCCATTTGGATCAATCCTCCCCCCTTAGGAATTAATGGTCTCCATTGCATTGAGTTCCCCCATCAGGTGAGGAAAAATCTATTAGATTTGTCCTCGGGTGAGCCACTTGCCTTGGTGTAGGATTTTCCCTTTCTTGACAATCCGATAAAGTTGGATCCGTTGTTGGCAAGTGCCCTTGACCTATGTGTCCACTATCTGATCAGTGGATGCTTGTTCCGTGCAGTCATGGTTGATTTATGTTGGTTTCAATTGTTCTGCAATATCGGAGGTGTCCAATAATGGGGGGAAATATGGCCAAACGAGGTCAACATTCAATAATGGATGTAGACCAAGGAAGGGTGGAGTGTTGAGATCACGAGCATTGTTACCCATAGCCTTGGTGATAGTGTAAGGCCCATAAAGAAGTGGGAAAATCTTTTGATGGGGCCCGGTGAGACGCTCCTTATGAAAATGTAACCATACTTTGTCACCAACCTAAAACTGGTGTGGTACCTTGTGTTGATCATGGTGATGCTTGTACTTAGGATTGGATTTCTGCAAAATCTCCTGAACCTGTTGATAGATGTGTTGAATCCTCTCAATGAATCTGGTGGATTTGTCGATCGCAGACTAATCAAGGGAAGATTTTGTTTGTGTGATGGAAAGAGGAAGTGCAACATCAATGGGTCCCAAGGGTTGGAATCCCAGACCCACCTGAAATGGGCTATGGTCGGTGGAACTATAGAGAGACCTATTGTAACTGTGTTGGACATATGGGAGACTCTCGTCCCATTACGTGGATTCTTAGAATTGTACATGCGTAGGATGTGCACAATCATCCAATTGACGACATTTGTTTGGCCATCAGTTTGGGGGTGGAAAGCAGTGGATTTTGTGAGCTTGTTGTCTTACAGAGACCAAAGACTAGACCAAAAGGTGTTGAGGAACCTGTTATCTCAGTCATAGATGATGGTTTTTGGTATCCCAGAGTGGATCCACACTCATTCAAAGAAGAGATTAGTAGTATCTACCACTATGGCATTCTTCTTAAAGGCTGTGAGGATTTCCATCTTCGAAAACCAATCAACGACCACAAACACACAGTCATTTCCTTTCTTGGTGGACGACAATCTAGACATGTAATCCATTGAGATGGATTCCCAAGGCTTCTCAAGAATAGGAACAGGGGTGTATAATCCTTTCTTCTTGATGGCTGGCTAGGAAATGGCACAGGAATTGCAAGATCTGATATACTTGCTGACGTCCTGTCAAATTTTTGGCCAATAAAAAAGTTTCTGAAGAACGACCACAGTTTTCTCCATGCCAAAATGTCTTGCCACCTGATCGTAGTGGGCTTCCAAAATAAGATTTGCACGCTCTCTTGTAGGAACACAAAGATGGCCTAGGTGGCATAAGAGTTCATCCTGAATGTGAAAATCAGTGACAGTTGCGCATGTACCCAAGAGCTGATAAGTGGTGGAAAAGTACGGATCTTGCTGATAAAGTTGGGGCCACTCAGATGCTTCATGTCCATAGGAATGGAGCACTGTGGTGAGTGTAGCCACAAGAGGCCAACTGAGGCAATCAATGACATGATTGGAGATACATGTCTTATACTTTGTGTTGATATGGAACTGATGCAGGTAGGTGGACCACTTTTGATGGAGGTCATTCTACAATTTCCCTTATGTTTGTATGAACTATAGAGGCTTGTGATCAGTGTGTATGATCGTCTCTTTCCCTAGAATGTAATGTTTCCATTGATGATAGGCTTGTACAATGGAATACATTTCCTTGTCATAGGTGGGGTATTTATGGGTAGTATCAAAGAATGTCTCACTATGGTATGTCATCAGATGCCCGTGCTAAATGAGAACTGTACCCACAACATAGTTAGATGCATCAGTCTCAATCTCGAATGGTTGCTATAGATCGGGCAAGGAGAGTACTGGAGTTGATCACAAGCGATGCTTCAGATCATAGAATTCTCATTGTTTCTCCTTCCCCCACACAAAATTGGCTCTACCACCGCCCTTGGTCACCTAGTTGAGGGCCCATGCAATATGGGAGAATCCCAACACGAATCATCGGTAGAAGTTGGCTAGTCCCAAAAAGCTTCGAAGATCAGTCAGTGTGGTCAGGGATGGCCAGTCATTGATGAATTCTATATTAGTTGGATCAACATGTACCCCATGCTCATCAACAATGTAGCCCAAGTATTGGACCCTGTTCATGCCAAAAGAGCATTTTTCCAAGTAGGCATAAAGCTTGTACTATCGCAGAGTGCTCGAAACCTGTTGAATATGCTGCATGTGATCCTCCCACATTCTATTGAAGATGAGGATGTCATCCAAATATACTACCACAAAGGATTTGGTGAAGGGTCTCAATACATCATCCATCAACCTCATGAAAGTGGATGGTGCATTTGTTAATCCAAAGGGCATGACTAGCCATTCGTCGAGACCTTCTTTAGACTTGAAGGTTGTCTTCCATACATCAATTGGTTTGATGGGAACCTGGTGGTAACCATACTTCAAGTCAATCTTGCTGAAGAACTTTTCCCCCTTGATTTGTTCAAGAAGGTCATTAATCCTGGGAATGGGGTAGTGGCTCCTGACTATGATTTTGTTTAAGGCTTTGTAATCAATGCAAAGTCGTCAAGTCCCATCCTTCTTCTGCACTAGTACAATCGGGCTTCCGCAAGGGGAGGAGTTGCATCTAATGTGCCCCTTTTGAAGAAGATCTCGGATGTGATGCCTGATTTCATCATTCTCCATCAACAAGTGTCAATAGACTGGTCCATTAGGTAGAGGTGTGTCGTGGGTCAGATCAATTGGATGCTTGACTTGGAAGTGTGTCGATACCCCTGTAGGTGATGAGAAGATGTCTTTGTATTCTTCCATGATCCCGTCCACTTTCTTCTGCTGCAAAGAGAGGCATTGTGTAGAGGCCACGAATGTGGCGGAGACCTTCTGCTTACTATGAGCATGGATCACAAAGAAGACGAGCTTCCTGGTATGTGAAATGAACTTATTGCATTTCTTAGCAGAGATTAAAGAAATAACAGTAGGTGGTGCTACCTCTGGGATCCTGTACAATTGTCTACCCAAATTAATAATAACACTGCGGAGTCTAGACTCATACACAACATGACGCTTCCACAAATATGGTTGTCCTAAAATAACATCACTAACTTCACGGGGAGAAATATCACATAATATCTCATCTTTGAAAGGCTTGATGCCATAGGGTAGACGACACAGTTGGCTAACATAGAGATCTATTCCTTGGTGAAGCCAGCCGATGGTGTAGGGTTGTGGGTGCGGTGTCATTGGCATGTCCACTGTCCAACTGCTTGACAAATTCTGCTGAAAATAGGTTCTTCTGACTACCACTATCGACAATGAAATTAAGAAGATCCCCTTTGACCCACATCTGCGAGTGAAAGAGGCATTCCCCTTCCTCTGGTTCTTCTGGTTTTCTTGGCCTAACTTTGGTGGTATTGACAGTGGCACTGGGTTCAACATCGATAATCTGCTTCTCTCCTTCAAGATTTGTCTCGGAATCAGAATCGACCTATGACTCAGTTGCCTTCAGCTCGTCCACGAGGGACTTCTTTGAGCGACATTCTTCGATGTTGTGCTAAGGAATTTTATGGTACTCACACCATTTTCCCATATCCTTCTTCGTCTTATCATTTCCCTTCTTGTGTTGTGTCTTAGATTGGTTGTCCTGATGGTAGCCATCTCAACTTGGTCCCTTGTTGTGTGGGTTGGGGTTGCCTTTGCCTTGCTTCAACTGTGATGGGTTTGCAAATCCAAACTCTTGCTTTTTCTTCTTAAATTTCTGCTCGATCTTGACAGCGTATCTATAAGTCATTCCCAATGAGGTGATGTATAGGAACTCCATTTCTGTTTGAATGTATATATCCAAACATCTGTGGTATTTGAGCACCATATGATTCTCAAAGTCTTTGATACCGAATTTGGTGCATAAGGTATGGAAAATATTGGTGAAATCTAGTACTGTTTGGTCCCTTTCTTGATGTAGGGTGGTCCATCTGGTGTACTGGTCCTCATAACTTCCAACAGGGTAGTATTGTTCTTTAATGGCGTCCCGAAAGGAATCCCATGTAGGGGCCACCATAAACATTGTATATTCCTCCACGGCCCTTTGCTCAGAGTAAGTATCCCACTAGTATTTAACATGGGGAACAACCTTGAGGAGTGCAAAATGATCTTTTCCCTATCAGAAAAATTGTGGACCGAAAAATATCCTTCGAGTAGATTCAACCATTTATGTACAACATCCGCATCTATCTGTCCTTCAAATAATGTAATATCAAAATTTACGTGTACCTTGAAGGGGTTGCATGGTTGCTTGATGAAGATGCTTCTCCTGTGGGCAGTCATCGAAGGATCTGCGTGACGTTGTCCATCATTTCGTTCCTTTGTCGTGTGAGGGATTTCTCGAGCAAAATTTTAATAGGATCTCCCACTCCATCATATTTCTTTTTGTCCCCCATGGGTTTTTTTTGTACTCGGCGTGGTCGATCTTGTAATGGCTCGATTGGTTCGAGTCCCAACTTCTTGTACCCAGATCTTGTCAGGGACATGCACGAAGAAAAATAAATGAAGAGGAGACTGCTCTGATACCACTGATATGGATTTAGGAGAGAAATGAACTGATTAACAAACTAAATACAATAAACACATAGATATGAAGAATAACACAAATATAAAGTGAACAATATCTTCTGTTAAATAATGAAATAGGATGAAACTGTAAAACTCATGAACTGAAAACACTTGCACAAATGGTGGTAGCTATCTCTGAGAAGAGATGTGTCTACTACCCACATCCGTCTGAGAAGAATGGATTCCAATGAGGCTCCATAAGCCTTTTTGATATTACTCATGAATGCCAAAACCCTAGACATCCAAAAACCTAACCCTAGAAGGTGAAACGCCAAAAGTCATGTGGGCCCTATGGGTAAGTTGGTGTAATTTGGTACCTCAACTTCCAAGGGTCGTAAATTTTGCATATGACCTCCATTTCAGGTGCATGATATCCCGTTGGAAAGGTATTTAAGAGAGATACACATTATGCTATCAAACTTTGACTCCGTTTACAATTTGATTGTGGCGAGCCAAAAAAAGAACGTTTAGGGCCCCAAAAAGGCCCTAGAAGTACAACAAAATGTGTTGACATGAAAACATACAAAATAAGCCATTTGGATTAGGCGAGAGGCCACCCGTATCCACCTGGAGGATGTGTGAGGCTTCAGACATCCCCAGAAGTTTAGAACTAATAATTACAAAGAAGTACAGAAGAATGTGTTGAACAAAAAATGGACACGAGGAGCTAGTTGGAATAGGTGGGTGGCCACCAATATCCACCTGATCAAAGGATCCAAAAAATCCATGTCTTACAATGACTACTGCAACCTCAAGATGAGGAAAAAACCTAGGACGGGCTAGAATCAGTAGAATTTCGATCTTCTTCACAAATTGGGGAAGATGACTATACCATATTTTGACGGATCTAACATGGGCATAGCCTGAACATGGGTGCATAAGTTGGACACTTATTTCTAGCTTAATATAATGATAGAGGTAGAGGCGATCAAATTTTTCACCCTACACTTGGATGGAGAGGCTCATGAGTGGTGGTATCATGAGATATTAACATTGGGGCATTCCAACATCACATCATATGAGGATTTTACTCAAAGGCTGATGGACAGGTTTGATAAGAAGGACCCTAAGGTCCACTTTAGGGAGATGTCATAGATGAGGTAGGCAGGTACAACAGAGGCCTATGTTATAGAGTTTCAGTGAATGGCAGTCATGGTGACTGATGTTTCTAAGAAGAGACTAGTGATGTTATTCACAAAGGGCTTGGATGAACCCTTAAGAGGTTGGGTGAAGGATTTCAGGCCAAACACACTACATGAAGCTATCATGAAGACCCAAGATATGGCAGACATAGTCCCTAAGAAGACATAAAAAAAAAAATATTCCACAAAACGGTTAGGTGTCAAAACCTCCCAAGAAAACATGGATAGGTAAGGATAGGTTGGATTTTAAGCCCTAAATAGTGGCACATTACCCCATAATTATGGCATATTACATTAGTAATGTTATATTATTTATGCCGGCTTGGGTCCATTAGTTGTAATTGTACCTCCTAGGCTCCTATATATACCAAGGAGACCTTTTCCTTTGGAATCATATTGTATTTGGAAATCTATGTGGTGTATAAGGAGATTCCCCCCTCAAAGAGGCTTATTATCTAAAATTGTATATTTTTCAAAGCGTTGAGTACTTATGCTAAGGTTTTTCTATGATATATTGGTATTTGGTTCCTAACGTTTGGTATCAGAGCTCAAGGTCATGGGGTTTCACTGCTATATCTAAGATACCTTGTAATTTTCACTATATTTGTTTTCTACAAAGTTTTAGAAGGAACCCCTTGGAGGATAGTTAGCATATAGATCAAGGTACGTTGGTTTCAAATTTCATCTCCTGAGGCCTTATACTTTCAGAGATATAGCATGTGTAAGATAGGGTTTTGGAATCATCTTGAATTTAGTCATCACGTAATTTTCACTATTAAATTTTTTATGTAACGTTTCAGACCATGAAATCTAGAGTATATTCATAGAAATTATTAAGGTATCTGTGATAAAAATTTCATCTTCTGGGTCATCTTACATTTGTAGATACACCCTGTGAATGATAGGGTATATGACTAGTCTCAAGTAGGTGTTCCAGGTAAAACAATCATAAATTATTCCTAGTGTATCCAAATTGTGTGAGACCAGTTTTATTGGATAGTAGACAGTCTGTAGTATTTCTGGTACAATTTTCAGAATTTTATATCAATTATGTTTTGCGGGGAACTCTATATAAGTGAGATCTTCGGGAAAGGAAAACAATCAACAAGTTTTGGGTAAGTTACCATAACTTCCACTTGGCACATCCAATTTTCATCAGACCTATGGAATTGCAAAGAAGAAATATCAGAGAACTACAAAAAAGAAATTTTCATACCCAAAAGGGCCGAAATTTTGGAGATACAGCAGAAGAAAGATCATCTAGCATAACCACCTCAAAATCAAGGTTTACAAGTGACACTTGGCCAACATGCCACCAAAAAATGGAACTTCTACACCAAATAAACCTCCAGACAGTCCTACTTGGACTCTTGATGAAGGTGAAGAAATGTGTATGGATATAAATGATTTACAAAATAAGACAGTAACAAAAGATGAACTATAAGGGATGATGAATGGGTTAAAAAGGGAGATCATGGAAGGATTGAAAAATTAACTAATAGAGAGGACACGTGAAAGTGAAAATGTATCCCATGAAATTCATGATGAGGACACAAGAAATATGAATCAAGAATGGAGAATCTCCAAATTTGGGTTGAATACCAACCACTTTCCTAATATCAATATGAGGAAGTTTGATGGCAAGGACCCAATCACATGGATACTTCAGATGGGGCAATTATTTGACCTACATGATGTGCCACATACACAAAAGGTATGAATTGCTTCTTTATATTTGGAACCCAATCAATTTTTTTGGTATCGATGGCTTTGTTCTCATAAATCACTCGTCACTTGGACAATTTTCATGGAAGAAATGATAGCACACTATGAGGATACAAGGAGCAATACCTTCTTAAGCCAATTGATAAATCTCAAGCAAAAGGGTTCAATTATAGAGTACATTGATAACTTCCAAAGATTGAATATAAAGGTAACATATATTCTAGATGAGCACTTGATTGATGTATTCATACAAACTTTAAGGGATAACCATGAGGTTCACCTTTGGGAACCCAAATCATCAGAGAATGCATTTAGAGTGGCAAGAAATGTTGAAAGTAAAAATATGGCTATGGCTACTAGAAGGACCACTCCTAACATCTATCGAGAGAATAATGTTCTTTATTCTAAAACACCTCAACCTACAAGGTTGACACCTCAACAATTGGAGGAAATAAAAGCAAAAGGCTTATGCTTTAATTGTGAAAAAAAGTAGAGTAAGGGACATAAGTGTGGTGAGAAGAATATATTCTACATAGATTGTGAAGAGGAAGAAGAACAAGAACAAGAACAAGAACCATGTCAATATGAAAATGTAGAAGTGATTTATTCTGAAGAGTTGACTCCCACGATATCATGTAATACATTGGTTGTAATTAACACTCCTCAAACCCTCAAGATCGAATGATATATCAAAAACAAAAAGGTAATAGTTCTAATTGATTCTGGTAGTACTCATAATTTCATTCACTATAAATTATCCAAAGCTCTGAATTGCTTTGTATATCCAGCGCCAGAGTTTCAAGTAATCATTGCAGATGGAGGAACTATCAATTGCTCAGGAAAATACAATAATATCAATCTTACTATGGGGTAATATGTAAGGAATAGTCCAATGATTTCTATACCCATGGGTGGTGCTGATGTCGTACTAGGAATCCAATGGTTACAATCATTAGGAACAATGGATTTTAATTTTCAAGAACTTTTCATGAAATTTCATTGGAAGGAAAGGAAAATGAGTTAAGAGGTGTCACAGGGAAACCTGGTAAGGTGATAAGCTCTAATGGCATGACAAAATTATTGAAAAATAGACATCATGGTGTAATTGCACAACTATGCGCACTAGATGTTCAAACATCTAAGCCATCTATTCCACTAGATCTTCAAGGGATCATTGATAAAAATTCCAAAGTATTTGAAGATATTCCCAAAGGCCTTCCACCCACTCGAAATCATGATCATGTTATTCACCTAATTCTTGGGAGTGTTCCTCCTAACATCGGGCCTTACAGATACCCTTATGCTTAGAAGAGTCAAATTGAGCGTATGGTTGAAGAAATGTTAGAGACTGGAATTATTAGACCTAGCCAAAGTTCTTACTCTGCACCGGTGGTAATGGTACTCAAGAAATATGGCTCATGGCATATGTGTCTAGATTATAGAGAGCCCAACAAGATCAATATTAAAGTTAAGTTTCCCATTCATGTCATTGATGGATTGTTATATGAACTACATGGAGCAATCTATTTCACAAAGATGGATCTTCGTTTAGGGTATCATTATATTAGAATGAATGAAGCAGATATCCCAAAAACAACATCCCGAACTCATGAAGGACATTATGAATTTTTGATCATGCCTTTTGGCCTTACAAATTCACCTTCCACATTCCAAGGGTTGATGAATTCCATTTTCAATCCCTTCCTTCGAAAATTTATGTTAGTATTTTTTTATGATATACTAATCTATAGCAAGTCTTGGGAGGATCATGTGCGACATGTTGATAAGGTGCTACAATGACTAAAGGAGCAACAACTATATGCCAAACCATCCAAATGTTTCTTTGGAGTGAAGGAGGTAGAATATTTGGGTCGTATTGTATCTCAAGAAGGTGTCAAGGTAGACCCTAACAAGATTAATGCCATGATGGACTGGATGATTCCAAAAACATTGAAGAATCTTAGAGGATTTTTGGGTTTGACAAGTTACTACCGCAAGTTTGTTTGGAACTATGGAATAATAGAAGCACCTTTAATGGAATTAACTAAGAAGGATTAATTTTCATGGACTCCAATGACAACTCAAGTTTTTGAACGACTTAAAGAGGCGATGTGCAAATCTCCTATCTTGCCCACAACAGACTTCACAAAAACCTTTATTATGGAATGTGATGCTTTAGGAAATGGCATTGGTGTTGTTCCAATGCAAGAAGGAAGGCCCCTTGCTTTTGAAAGTCGACCACTCAAGGAAAAGGACTTACACAAATCCATTTATGAGAAGGAAATGATGGCAATAATACATGCATTGAATAAATGGCACCCTTACCTAATAGGTAGGCACTTGAAGGTCAAAACAGATCATGATAGCCTTAAATACTTCTTGGAACAAAGACTATATTAAGAAGAACAACAAAAATGGGTGACCAAGATATTGGGTTATGATTTTGAAAGCATCTATAAACAAGGGAAGAAAAATGTTGTGGCAGATGCACTCTCAAGAGAGGATGAAGATGTTGATGCCTTTCTTTGTGCTATCTCGATCATCCAACCCGATTGGATAATAGAAGTGGGGAATGAATGGAAGAATGACAAAAATGTGTGGAATCTCATTCAAAGGTTGCAACAGGATTCCAGTGCATTAGATACATTTACATGGAACAATGATTCACTATGGTATAAAGATTGCTTATATTTATGTAAGAACTCCCAACTCAAACAAAAGGTACTATTGGAATTGCACACCTCTCTGGTAGGAGGGCACTCGTGATTTTTGAAAACCTACCATAGGGTCAAGAAGGATTTTTTTTGGGATGGCCTTAAAAATGATGTTCAAAGTTTTGTGGTAGAATATTTGGTTTTCCAACAAAATAAGGTGGAAACAATTAAGACCCTAGGTCTTTTACAACCATTATCCATCCCAAGTCATCCTTGGGAGGAGGTTTCCATGGATTTCATCACAGGGTTACTGAATCCTGAAGGAAATAGTTTCATCATGTTGATTGTTGATAGACTGACCAAGTACTCACACTTTTGTGCACTATTTCATCCCTTCAAATCTAGTACAGTTGCCACTGCATTCATGGAGATAGTTCAAAAACTACATGGAAGCCCAAATATTATTGTAAGTGATAGAGATCCCATCTTCACTAGACATTTTTGGACATAATTATTTTCTTGTTTGGGTACTCAATTGGCTC
>JZKD02S2388925.1:223524-233638 GCA_000966675.3 Picea glauca | reverse complement strand
AGGACAACCTGACCATGGCACATAATCACATGAAACAACAAGCAGATCAACATCGTAGTGAAAGAAGTTTTGAAGTAGGGGATTGGGTGTTTTTAATACTACAACCATACAAACAGATGTCCCTCAAGAAATCCAAAAAGGATAATAAATTATCACCAAAATACTATGGCCCTTATAAAGTTTTGAAAAGATTGGTACTATGACATACAAATTGGAGTTTCTTGCATCTTTACGAGTACACCTAGTTTTCCATGTTTCATGCTTAAAGAAGGTTATAGGTGACAAGATCCCAGTTCAAACTATATTTCCAGAACTTGATGAGGAAGGAAAAGTCATATTGGAGCCTGAAGCTATCACCAACACAATAATTTTCCAGCTAAGGAATATATCCATTTCAGAGTATCTCATTAAGTGGAGGAAACTACCTGCTCAAGATTCCACTTGGGAAGATGAGTCTTTTATACAGAAGCATCCAAAATTATTCAATCGTTGCAGACAACACTTGTCTGAAGGGGAGGGGCATATTAATCCCTAAATAGTGGCACATTACCCCTTAATTAGGGCATATTACATTAGTAATGTTATTTTATTTATGTCGGCTTGGGTCTATTAGTTGTAATTGTACCTCCTAGTCTCCTATATATACGAAGGAGACCTTTTCATTTGGAATTCATCTTGTATTTGGAAATCTATGTGGTGTATAAGGAGGTTTCCCCCTCAAAGAGGCTTATTATCTAAAATTCTCTCTTTTTCAAGGCATTGAGTACTTATTCTGATGTTTTTCTATGTTATCTTGGTATTTGGTTCCTAACATTGGATGAGGAAACTCAGAGAGAACTAAGGAGGAATAAGATTTGTTATAGTTTCAAGGAGTCATGGGAACCATAGCATTGATGTATGGGTAAAGGTAAAGTTCATTATATTGAGGTAGTTTTTGACTAAGAGGATGACGATAATTATGAGGGCATTGGACAAAAAAATGGTGAGCCATCACATGCTACAAATAAGGCGCCATTGCAGGATAGCCCCAATGGAGAGACCATTGCCACACTTTCATGATTCCCTAAATATTACACCTTCAGGTTTAGAGGCATTGTGCATAGGCAAAGGGTTACAACATTGGTTGATGGTGGGGCCACCCACAACTTCATTATTGTTGCACTTGTTACCAAGAGATGGATCCATGTGGAGGATTTCAAAGGATTCAATGTGGTAGTAGAAGATGGGTACAACATGATGTGTACTCGGAGGATCAGGATATTGTAAGTAACATTGGGAAACTATACATTGATATATGAATTTTATGTCATCGATTTAGGATATACTCATATGGTGCTAGGAGTTCAGTGGTTGTACTCATCAGGATACATCTGCATGAATTATCAGGACATGAGGATGGATTTCTAGGACAAGGGTGGACAACGAGTCATCCTAAGAGGTATGTCTATAGGTTCCCCCAGGATCGTGTCTAACCAATGCATGTATTCCCTTTTTAGACACGAGGACATGAATTGCATAAGATAGTTCTTGATCACCATGGTTAATCCATCACAAGATCACCAACAGTACCCTGTGGATATCCAGACATTGCTTGGAATGCATAAAAGAGTGTTTGAACCATTGCTAGTAGGAAGACTACTTGATAGAGTATTTGAGCATGTCATTGAGCTAGAAGAGGGGTCGAAATCCATGATCACCACCCCATACAGACATCAAAAGAGGTTCAAGTTTGAAATAGAGAAGTTCATAAAGGATTTGTTGGATATGGGACATAACAAGCCTAGTTCTAGTCTGTTTTCTTCTTCAGTTGTACTAGTGAAGAATAAGTATGGAAATATGAGGATGTGAATAGACTATAGGGAACTGAAAATAATACCATCAAAAATTGATACCCAATACCTAGGATTGATGAGATGATATATGAGTTGCATGGGTTAGTGTACTTCTCAAAGGTTTATCTACAATCAGGATACCAGTAGATTCAGGTCAAAGAGGAGGATAACCATCAAACAACATTCTGGTGTCACTATGGGCACTATGAGTTTCTATTCATTCCCTTCAGGTTGACTAACACACCAACTCCCTTTCATTCATGCATGAACCATATCTTCAACAAACAGTTGAGGAAATTATTACTAGTGTTCTTTGATGATATTCTGATCTACAACAAGATGTGGGAGGAACATTTGAAGCATGTGGACGAGATTATCACCATTATGGAGGAGCAATAACTTTTTTCCAGGGAGGAAAAGTGCGAGTTTGGGTTGAAAAATATCCTCTATCTGGGGCACGTGATTGATGTTGAGGGAGTAAAGGTACATCAGGAGAATATCTAGACAATATTATATTGGCACACCCCCATATGACTCACATGTCTGCAAGGATTCTTTAGGATATGCATTTATTATAAATGATTTGTAAAAGGATTTTCACAATTGACCACACCATTGACATACCTCACCAAGAAGAGGTCGTTCTAATGGTCACTGGGAACACGGGTATCATTCGATGGAATGAAGAGGGTGATGAGCACTTTCTCAATATTATCACTCCCAAATTTCACGTAGACTTTTTTCTTGGAGTGTGATGCATCCAGTGAGAGGATAGAGGCAATAATAATGTAGAAACAACACCCGATAAATTTCAAGAGAAGAAATATAAGAGATCCATAGAAGCTCTATCCAATCTATGATAAGGAGATGTTGATCATCATGCATGCATTGACTAGTTTCAGACAGTACCTGGTAGGAGGATTCTTTGTGGTTAGGACTAACCACAACAACTTGAGATATTTCATGGAGTAGCGAGGTCTGAATGAGAGACAACTGAAATGGGTGAGTAAGGTGAAAGCATTTGATTTTGACATTGAGTATGTAAAGGGGAAGAATAATATAGTTGTTGACACCTTATTCAGAAGACCTACAGATTTCTCCATGACAAAGACCTCAAAAAACTGAAAATCCATTATGTTGGTGGAATGCTCCAAGAACACCTTCGCTTGTGAGCTAATGGAGGAAAGTATTCATGATCACATGTATTGGGTTATGGGTAGTGGATGACATCATCTGCTACAAATATGGAATTTATCTTGTTCCTTATTCTAAACCTGAGGATAATATTTTGAGGGAAGTACATGACCCGCAAATGGTAGGGAACCAGGGGCATCTGAAAACCTACAAGAAGGTGAGGGAGGTATTTTCCCGGAAGGGTATTAAGGAGGATGTACTTCGTCATGTGAGGGAGTGCATGAATTTCCAATAGAACAAGTAATATTTTACACATCTAGTAGAACTGATTCAGCCATTGTCGATTCTAGAGAAAAAGTGGGATAGTATTTCCATGGATTTCATCACAGGATTGCGAAAGATGAAGTGGAGGGAATGTATCTACGTTGTAGTGGACATAATGAATAAATATGTGCACTTGTTTTCCATTCCTTCATAGTAAAATGCATCTCAAATAGTAAATCAATTCTTCAGGGAGGTATTCATATACCATGGTCTTCCAAGGAAGATAGTCAATGATTAGGATAGTAGGTTCCTCAGTGCATTTTGGCAAGAGCTATTCAGGTTATTGAGGACATAGTTTACACCTACCGCTAGATATCACCCCCAGACATATGGGTAGAAATATATAGTAAACAAATGGATCAAGGGGTACCTGAGGAACTATGTGATCTAGGTGGATATTGGTGGCCACCCACCTTTTCCAACTGGCTCAAAATAGTTTTCTGGCAATTTTGACAATTTACTACTTTTAGCAGTTTTAACTTCCGGGGCCATTTTGAGGGCCTAAATGAAGGTTTTTTCTAGATAGAGATTCTCAATGATAGTTAAAGTCATGATTTATCCCCCAAAATGAATCTCCTTGATGATACCTTTCCAACGGGCTATCATGCGCCTAAAACGGAGATCGTATGCAAAAGTTACGACCCCAGGAAGTTGGTGTACTAACTTACCCAAACGGGGCCCACATGGCTTTTGGCGCTTCATCTCCTAGGGTTAGGTTTTTGGATGTCTATGGTTTTTGACATTCCTATTTATTGTAAAAATCCCTTCAGAGCCTCATTGTAATGATCTTCTTGCGAATGAGCGCAACCGTCACATCTCTTCTTAGAGATAAGCCGCTGCCATTCCATCAAGCTTGTTTCTGCTGCATTTTACAGTTTCGGCTTATTTCGTTATTGAATAGAAAACCCGTTTTACTGTATCTCTTTTATTTTGTGTTAATCACTTGTTAATAAACTGTAGTCATTTCATTCTGCTCATAAAATCCAGATGAGTGGTATCAGAGCGGTCTGCTCCTTGTCGTCTTAATGCATGTCCCCAACGAGGTCGGAGTACAAAGAGTTGGGTCTCGAGCTTGTTTCTCTTGAGGAAAAAAGCTCTCGCACGCCCAAGTGACCTCTCATGGTAGTAGAAAATAAATATGATGGAACAGGAGATCCTTTCAAACTATTGATTGAGGAATCCCTCATGCAATAGAGGAACGATATGATGGATAATTTCACACAAATCCTTCGGTGGCTACCAACAGGCGACGCATTTTCTTCGAGCGGAGGCGCCACCCCCTTCAAGGTAGAAATAAACTTTGATATTCCTATATTTGAAGGTCAGATAGATGCATATGTTGTAGACAAGTGGTTGAATCTACTAGAAGGGTATTTTTCTGTCCATAACTTTTCGAATAGAGAAAATATTACTTTTGCGCTCCTCAAAGTCGTTCCCCATGTCATAAATTGGTGGGAAACTTTCTGTGAGAAAAAGGAAATAGAGGAACCCTCATTATTTACATTCATGGCCACCTGGGAATCCTTCAGGGATGCTAATAAGGAACAATACTACCCTATCATAAGTTATGATGACTTGTATACCAAATGGACCACATTGCAACAAGAAAGAGACCATGCAGTGCCAGATTTCAAAAATATCTTTCACACCAAGATGGGTATCAAAGATTCAGAGCGACATCTAGTGCTCAACTATTGCGGTGCTCTGCATAGATACATCTAGACTTAAATGTAATTTTTGGACATCTCATCCTTGGGCGCGACCTACCGATATGTCGTCAAAATCGAGAAGAAGCTCAAACAAAAGACACGAAAAATTGGGCCTGGGAACCCCTCACAACAAAAGCCAGGAAAGGGCATCCCCAACCTACAGAAAAAAGGACAGAGCAAAGATGGACAGTATCAGGACAACCAATCCAAGTCACAAGCAAAGGACACCAGAAAGAAAAAGAAATATATCGAGAAGTGGTGCGACTTCCATAAGAGCCCTTGGCATAACATTGTTGAGTGTCGCTCAAAGCAGTCGTTGGTGGCCGAAGTGAAAGCCTATGAATCAGATGTGGATTCTAACTCTGAGCCAGAACTAGAAAGGGGAAGATAGATCATTGACACGGAACCCAGTTCCACCATTTCTACCACCAAGCTCCAGCCTGGTGAACCAGATGAGCCAGAAGAAGGAGAGCGCCTCTTCCATTCACAAATGTGGGTAAAAGGCACCCCACTGCACTTCATCATTGACATCGGTAGCTAGAAGAACCTCATCTCAGCAGAGGTCATCAAGCAGTTGGCCCTACCGACAACGTTGCACCCAAAACACTACATCATTGGATCACTCCACCAAGGAATCGATCTCCGCGACAACCAACAGTGTCGACTATCGTACGACATCAAGCCCTTCAAAGACGAGGTATTGTGTGATGTTTCTCCTCTCAAAGTTTGTGATGTTCTTTTGGGACAACCTTATTTATGGAAACTTCATGTTGTATATGAGTCTAGGCTTCATAGTGTTATTATTACTTTGAACAGGAAATTGTACAGGATACCCAAGGTAGACCCACCTAGTGTTATTTCCTTGATCTCTGCTAAGCAATGAAAGAAGGTCATCTCTCAGATGGGGAAGTTTTTCTTCTTCGTGATTCTCTCTTATAATATGTGAAAGATCACAACCACATCTAGGATCTTTGCGACCGACCTCTCCACACAGTAGAAGCAAGTAGATAAGGTCATGGAAGAATACTCATATATCTTCTCCTCACCTACCGGGGTACCTCTGCACTGCCAAGTCAAGCACCCCATCGATCTGACCCCCGACACACCGCTCCCCAATGGGCCAGTCTATCATCGCTCTCTGTTAGAGAATGAAGAGATCAAGCAATAGATCTAAGAACTTCTCCACAAGGGGCACATCTGTCCCATGTCATCACCTTGTGGGAGTCCAATCGTGCTGGTATAAAATAAATATGGAACCTGGTGACTCTGCATTGATTACTGGGCTCTGAATAAAATCACAGTCAGAAATCAGTACCCAATTCCCCGAATCGACAACCTCGATCAACTCACAGGGGCCAAATAATTCAGTAAGATTGATCTCAATTCTGGCTACCACCAAGTCCCGATAGAACAAACATATGTATGGAAGACCGCCTTCAAGTCAAAGGAAGGCCTTTTTGAATGGTTGGTCATGCCCTTTGGTTTGACAAATGCTCCAACCACTTTCATGAGGATGATGGATGATATCATGTGACCATTCACCAATACTTTTGTAGTGGTGTATCTGGTTGACATTCTCATTTACAACAATACTTGGGCCAAACACTTGCAGCATATTCAGCAGGTTCTGCACACCCTGCAACAACACAAGCTATACACCAACTTGGAAAAATTATCCTTTGGCATGGACATGGTCCATTACCTGGGCTACATCATTGATCAATATGGCATACATGTGGATTTAGCCAAGATCCAAGTCATCCGTGACTGGCCATCCCCAACCACACTCACTTAGCTTCATAGCTTCTTGGGCCTTGCCAATTTCTACTGCAGGTTCGTGTTGGGATTCTCCCATATTGCATGGGCCCTCAGCCAAATAAAAAGGGGTGGTGGTAAGGAAAAATTTGCATGCAGTCAGTTCCAAGAACAAGTGTTCGATGATTTGAAGCAATGCTTGTGCTCAGCCCCAATACTTTCACTACCAGACCTGCAACAACCCTTTGAGATCGAGACAAATGCTTCAGACTATGCTGTGGGTGTCGTTCTCACTCAACACGACCACCCTGTGGCCTATCATAGTGAGACACTATCAGATGTTGTCCGTAAGTACCTTACTTACGACAAAGAAATGTACTCCATTGTGCAAGCCTATCGCCAGTGGAGACATTACATTCTTGGGAAGGAGACAATCATCCACACTGATCATAAACCACTGCAGTTCATGCCGACATAGGGAAAATTGCAGAATGACCTCCATAAAAAGTGGTCCACATACTTGCAGAAATTCCACCTCAACATCAAGTATAAAACAGGAAGCACCAATCACGTCGTTGATTGCCTCAGCAGAACACCAGTCATGGTACTCACCACGGTTCTAGACTCTTGCGGCCATGAGACCTATGGATGGCCCCAACTCTATGAGACAGACCCAGACTTCACCACCACCTACCAAATGTTGGGTACAAACACATTTGTCTATAATTTCCATATTTATGATGTGTTGTTGTGTTGTCTGGGCCATATCTGTGTTCCATCAAGCGAGCGAGTGAAGCTTATCTAGGAAGCCCACTACATTCGGTTGGTAGGACACTTCGACATCGAAAAGATAGTGATGATGCTACATAAACATTTCTACTAGCCGAAACTTCGACATGAGGTCAGCAAGTACATCAAGTCCTGCATTGCCTGCACTATTTCCAAACTGACCACTAAGAAACAGGGCCTATACACCCCTCTTCCTACTCCTGACAGGCCATGGGAATCCATCTCAATGGAATACATGTTGAGCCTCCCATCCACCAAGTGGGGAAATGACTGTGTTTTTGTGGTTGTTGATCTCTTTTCTAATATGGTGATTTTGGTTGCCTGTAAGAAGAGAATCACAACAAAGGCCACTGCCAAGCTCTTTTTTGAACGAGTCTGGGTACATTTTGGAGTCCCACAAACCATTGTCTCAGATCGGAACAGTCAATTTCTCATCACATTCTGGTCGAGCCTCTGGTCACTACTGGACACCAAGCTCACCAAATCCACGACCTTCCACCCCAGACAAATGGCCAAACCGAGGTTGTAAATCGAATGATTGTGCATATCCTTCGCATGTATAATTCAAATCACCCTCACACATGGGATGAGAGCCTTCCCTATGTCTAGCCCACACAACCAAGCCCTACATAACCCAACTAGCCACAACCCCTTTCAGGTGGGGTTGGGATTCCAACCATTGGGTCCCATAGATGTTTCACTTCCCCTTACATTCACCTCGACCGACTTATATCCTGCTCCAACTGAAGCTGACAAAGCCACCTGGTTCATTGAGTGGATCCAACACATCTTCCAACAGGTTCATGATATCCTACAGAAGTCCAATGACAAGTACATAAAATTCCACAATCAACATCAGGTGGGCGACAAAGTTTGGTTGCACTTGCAGAAATAACGCCTTACAGGAACCCATCGGAAGCTTCACCCACTCCATTATGGATTGTACACTATCACCAAGGCCATGGGAGATAATTCTTTTGAGCTCAACATTCCTCCTTTCCTTGGCCTGCACCCAATGTTCAACATGGATCTCCTTCGCCGTTATTTCCCACCATTATTGGAAACCTCAGAAGTCTCAGAACAGCTGACACCAACAGAGCTCAACCATGACTGCATACAACAGGCATCCCGTGATCATATTGTGGACACACAAATCAAGGGCACTCGACAACAAAGGATCCATCTGTTATAGCAAGATTTGCGTCACCATTTCTATCTTGCACAGAGGGCCTTTTTCCATTTCCCTATGCAGACTTTCAACCCCTTTTTAATAAATCCAGAGCCAAAAATATATATTTTCCACATATACGCTCCCTAACTGCTTTGCAAGGTGCGTATACGCTTACTGCTCCACTACAACTCACGTATATCGGGATTTGTGCTAGAAAATACAAAATGAGGTCAGGTTTCCATGTCACGACAAAATATCTCCAATCTTTGGCCTTCCATATACTAAAAACATTATGAATCAGCCCTTCAGTTGCATTCTGGAGGCTATAAGAGCACAATTTTGAGCTATGGAAAAGGAGGAGAAAGCATTCAACTTTAAGAGCAAAGTTACTCTGGAGAAATTACTTCATATTGAGTCTGCATCCCTTTGTCCCTCAAGTATGAACACAGTGTTCAGCCCCCAAGCTCTTTCCTTATTGTTGAGAGGACCTCATTACCTCTTTGCTATGAGCTTGCCTTTGGTGGAGGATTGAAGTGGTGGAGACCCAGTTGGAAGGAACTTGGTTTCTTGGTTTCGAACCGTACCGACACGGAAGTCTATATTGTTTATACTTCTGTTGACCAATTATTAATAGAAATACTCCTTTCCCATCCTATCGATATCTTGAAAATATATGATTATTATCCATGGGCATGTTTGTAATGTTTATTAATGGATTGTGCTATCTAATGTGCTGACTCATTTTATATATTGTCACTATAAACTTGCATCGCCTATTTGTTGAGAACTTCTTGTAGGTGTAAAGCTTTGGGTCAAAGTGCTCAATGGTGGAACGACATCACACGATTGGATAGAGGTAGGATTCTTCCTCGTATTGCACATTAGTTTATATAGCACATATTGGAAATGAGTTGATTTCTGCAGTCATACCTGTCTGTTGTGGTTTACCCTTGGCCATACAGAGTTTTTCCCTTGTAACACTATCTTTATCGAGTCGTCAAAGCAGGGCAGCTCCTGCACCAAGGTAAGTGGCTCACCCGGGGCCAAATTCAACTGAAATTTCCTCATCTGATGGGGGAACTCAATGAAATGGAGACCATTGCTTCCTAAGTATTGGTTGTGGATCCTGATTATCTTCCTGATTCATAGGTCCTTACTTTCAACCATGTTTATACCCCATGAAGTATTTACACCCTAGAAGTATGTACACTCTTCCATGCGGGGGAGTGCAGAGGGGGGGGACCCCCTCTGTGGGGTTCAGGGGCAAGCAGGCCCCCAACGGGGATTCGGGGGCGAAGCCCCCGAAGAAAAAATTTCCTTGTAAAAGTATATTGTAATTTCATTGTAAATCTGGACCGTTCATTATAAGGTCGCAGATCTAACGGTAGAGATTATGTTAG
>JZKD02S2388925.1:188169-210858 GCA_000966675.3 Picea glauca | reverse complement strand
GCTTCAACTCCCCGAATGCCTTCTGTTGAGATTCAGACCAAAATAATTTTGCTTTAGCTCCTCCCTTGGTGACTTGACTCAAGGGCCAAGTGATATGAGAGAATCCCAACACAAAACTACGGTAGAAATTGGCAAGACCTAAAAATCTGCAGAGCTCTATTAGGGTGGTAGGGGCTGGCCAATCCCAAATGACTTGAATCTTTGTTGGATCCACATGCACCCCCTGCTCATCAATAATGTATCCCAGATACTGAACTTGGGTCATGCCAAAATTTCATTTCTCCAAATTGGCACACAACTTGTGTTGCCGCAGTGTTTGGAGGACTAGTTGGATGTGGTGGAGATGCTCTTCCCAAGTCTGGCTGAAGATCAGAATGTCATCCAAGTCCACCACTACAAATGAGTTGGTGAATGGCCGTAGAATGTCATCCATTAGCCTCATGAAGGTTGCAGGGGAATTCGTCAACCCGAAAGTCATGACCAACCATTCGAAAAGGCCCTCTTTGGATTTGAATGCAATCTTCCACACATCAAAGGGTTCGATTGGTACCTGGTGATACCCAGACTTCAAGTCGATATTGCTGAAATATTTCTCCCCCTTGAGTTGGTATAGAAGGTCATCAATCTATGGGATCGGGTACCTATTCTAGACAGTGATCTTGTTCAGTGCCCGATAGTGAATGCAGAGTCTCCAAGTCCCACCCTTCTTCTGCACCAACATGATCGGGATCCCACGGGGCGATGAACTCGGCCGGATGTGACCTTTCTGCAATAGCTCCTGAATCTGCCTCTTGATTTCGTCATTCTCCAGAACAGAGCACCAATAGATGGGTCCATTGGGTAGCAACGCACCTGGGATCAGATCGATGGGGTGCTTGACCTGGCAGTGTAGAGGCACCCCTGCAGGGGAGGTGAAGATGTCCTCATACTCCTCCACGACCTTATCCATCTATTTTTTTTCGTGCAGCGGGGCCTTGTCTGGAGGTCATGGCCACAATCTTCCTCTTTCCCCGAGGACAGATCATCAGGAAAACAATTTTTTTGGTTTTGGAAATGAGCTTACTGCATTGTTTTGTAGTAACCAAAGAGATGGTGGTAGGCGGTGCTATCTCTAGTATCCTATACAACTTATTTGCCAAAGTGACAATAACAACACGAGGCCTGGACTCATACACAACATGTCATTTCCACAAGTATGGATGGCCTAATAATACATCAGAAACATCAAGAGGAGTAATGTCACATAATACCTCATCCGTGAAGGGCTTGATGTTGTAGGGAAGGCGAGATTGTTGACTGACGCAGAGATCCCGTACTTGGTGCAACCACCTGATGGTGTATGGTTGTGGGTGTGTTGTGGTCGGCAAGCCCAACCACTTCATGACCTCTACCAATATGAGGTTCTTCTGGCTCCCACTGTCAACAATGAACTGCAACGGGGAACCCTTTACCCACATCTTGGAATGGAAGAGATGCTCTGCCTCCTCTGGATCTTTTGGTTCCTTATTCTGGATCTTCGTGGTGGAAACGATGGCGTTGGGCTCCACATCAATAATCTTCTTCCCCCTATCATTCCCCTTGTCAGGTATCGATTTAGAGTCAAACAATGCATCTGATTCATAAGCCTTCAACTCGGCTACCAATGACTGCTTGGCCCGACACTCACTTGTGTTGTGAGTGGAGCTCTTATGGAACTCACACCGCTTCCCTGTGTCCTTTTTTGGCTTCATGGTGTTGTTCTTTGCTTGTGGCTTTGGTGAGTTTTCTCGGGTTGCCTCGCCTTGGCTTGGTCCTTTGTTTTGCGGTTTGGGGGTACCTTTCCCTTGCTTCTGATTTGTAGACTCAAAATCTTGCCTCTTCTATTTGAACTTCTGCTCAATCTTGGCAACAATTGGTATGCCACACCAAGCGAGGAGATGTCGAGGAACTCCATTTCTTCCTGAATGTATTTGTGCAGACAACTATGGTACTTTAACACCAAATGTTTCTCCGAATCTTTGATACCCAACTTCGTGTGTAGGGTATGAAACAAATTCGTCATCTCATGCACATCTTGGTCCCTTTGTTGCCACAACATAGTCCATTGTATGCATTTGTCCTCATAGCTCCGCACAGGATAATATTGTTGCTTGATGGCATCTCAGAAAGAATTCCAAGTGGGTGCGGCTGAGAATAGAGAGGGTTCTCCCTCATCCTTTTGCTCCGAGTAGGTTTCCCACCAGTCCTTGACATGGGGGGCGGCTTTGAGGAGTACGAAAATAATATTTTCTCAGTCGAAAAAGTCATGAACCGAGAAATATCCTTCTAACAGATTCAACCATCTATCTACGAAATCTACATCTATTTGTCCCTCAAATATGGGAATGTCAAAGTTTACTTGTACCTTAAAAGGAGTGGTGCCTCCAGAGTGGCTGTTGGATGTCGATGTGCCGCTAGTGGGAATCCGTTGAAGAATCTGGGCAAAGTTGTCCATCATCGCGTTCCTTTGTTTCTCGAGGGCCTCCTCGAGAAACATTTTGATAGGATATCCTGCTCCCTCATCTTTATTTTCTTCCCCCATGGGCAGTCGTCAGGGTTTGCGAGGTTGATCTTTCAAAGGTTCAACCAGATCGAGCCCCAACTCCTTATACCTCAAGCTTGTTGGGGACATGAAAAGAAGGATCCAGAATGAGCAGACTGCTCTGATACCACTGATCCAGATTCATGTAGGAACACAATTAAATACGGAAATACACATAAACGCATAGATGCAACGGAAATAATACTTCATTTCATTAATAACAAATGACTGAAATATGCTTACAGACAGAATGGAAATAAACTAGCTAGGGCGCTGGTAGCTTATCTCTGAGAAGAGATGTGGCAGCTATTGGCCTCTGAACTGTGTTACAATGAGGCCCGAAGGCCTATTATTATTGAGAAACAATGGAAAACCCTAAACATCTAAAGACCTAACCCTAGGAGATGAAACGTCAAGACTATGGGCCCCGTTTGGGTAAGTTGGTACATCAACTTCCCAGGGACGTAACTTTGGCATACGGTCTCTGTTTGATGCGTTCCATACCTCATTAGAAATATCTATCCGAGGAATACAAATTTTGGGTGAGCAACATTAATATACAATCCATGTTGCTCCCCGTTTTCCCAAAAAACGTCATTTAAGGCCTCAAAACGGCTCCGGAAGTTCAGGACCCGAAAAACTGCTAAAAATAGTAAATTGTGCGGAAACTGAAAAACTGAAAGAATCAATGGTGGGGGTCCAAGTGGAATATGTGGGTGGCCACCAATATCCACCTGGATCACTACCTTACAGCATGAGCCGATGAACATAAGAAGTAGCTGCAGTCATACTACAAACTCACAGAAGAGGATCTTGAGGAGATCACTAAGGACTGGTCGACAGACCTCCTTATTCCAACAGACCCTGTAGAGATGTTTGATCCTGATAGCCCAGAAAAAGTGCATGATACACCCGGACCCAACAAAACTAAGAAGACCGAAGAGGCCCAATAATTAAGAAGTGCTTTAGGAAAGACTACTTCAGTATCACCTGACTGAGGGGGTGATGATGAAGAAAAAGAAATAAATGGTACAGGAGCCGAACAGAAGCAAGGTGAAGTAACACCGTCGAGAGATGAGACCAATCCCTTGAATAAAAGGAAGGTTTCTCCCCCAAAACCTTCATCCGGGAAGAAATCGAGAGCCAGCGTGACCAAGATGGAGACCGTGCTTACTATTGATGACTTCGAATTCATCATAGTCGCCCTCAATGACGCTTCACTAGAAATTGTGGAGAAACAAGAATCTAAGTAGGAGGAAATGTATGACAGACTTAAGGTCGAGTTCTGAGGAGTACAACAGGCCCTTCAGTCTAGCCGCGCAGTGTCCACTGTGCCCCTGCCATTAGGAGAACCAGAGTTGGGGGATGATCCAGCCCAACTCTGTCGATTAGCTGATGCAGTCGAAGCTCATCTTCGTCGTGCACAATAAAAATCTAAACAAGCTACCCAAACCTTGAAGCAATTACAAGGCAACATTATAAAACAACGCAGAATAGCAGAACAAGAGAAGGTTGATCTCCAGGCCAAGTTTGAAGCAGAAAAAACACAGATGCAGCAAGAGAAAGAACAGTTGCTTGCAGAGCAGCTTGAAGTAAAAGAAGCAGTAAATAGAGCCCTCCACTTTGTGACAGGCTTAGAGCTACAGGATGAAAACCAAGTCACACATCAAGTAGAGAAGCTAACGGAATCCATCCAATAGCTACAACAAAGAATAGCATATTTAGAGCTTCGCACAATTCCCAACACTCTACAGGATGTAAGAGATCAAAGAGACGCGACTGCTAGGAGCGCAGTCGAGAGAATAAAGGCTCTTGCCATGGAATGCAAGCAACTTAGTGATCACAGTGCCCAGACTTATGAGCAACTCACTGAGAATGCAGAATTGAAGGCACTGGAGTTGCAGCTCCAGGAGGTGAAGAAACAAGAAGAAACAATATAGGCACAGTTGAAGCCCATGTCGGTTGTGGAAAGAATGAATCGATCCCATGAGAAGCGCACTTCCCAGCAGCAGGTTCACACCGTTCAGAGAAAATTCATGGAAGTGACTTAGAGGCCCCAACCTATACAGGATGAGGCTTACCAACTATTCACATAGATTGAAGGCCGAGGAGAAGAACTGGAGCAAGTTGTTGTTGCAGCAGAACAGTGCCTAGAAGGACCCGTGAACGAGGCAATCATCCAAGAGTTCATTGAACATGAGGTTGTGGCACAAAAACAAGACAAAGCATATCAAGACAAGCTCGAGGATTTGGAAACAGAATTACCCAGATTAGAGTGACTCGAGATGAGTCACAGGTGAGTGTTGGGGGCATGTTGGCCCTTGACCAAGTTTTGAGGATACTTGGTCATGATTGACCTATTTTTGGGACTTCGACAGACTGTCAAAGATGGAGCGTAAGATGCAGAGGATATCACGGTATCTCGGTCCCTTTTTAGGGATTTTTGGGTTTTGGGATCATGTAACGAGTATGGGAAGGTTGGCCCATGTGTTTACCCATGCCTAGGCCCAATTTTGTAATATATATATATATAGAATCTAGGCGATGTAGAAAGTAGTATTGATCGATCTATGTGATCGAAGGATTGTAAGTGCTTTGTGCATACTATGTAAGACTGGTAAGGCTAAGTGCAAGGGACTGTAAGAGATCGAGAGGAGTCTTTGAGCTGAACCTAACTTAGGGAAGGAGGATCTAGCGAAGTGCACAGATCTCATGTCCTATACAGAGTAGGTTTTTTTAGGCTCTGTGCATGTAACTGATTAACATAAGATAATAAAAGAGAAGAAGAGTTGGTGGACCTAGCCCCAGGGGGGGGTGAACCACGTATATGTTTTGTTTCTCTGCTTTGTGCGATGTGTTGGTGTGTTTATGTGTGACTTGCTATGATATAGATGAATGTTAGATAGAACTAATGTTGCTTTGTTCTTAATAAGGAGAAGGAATGTTAGATCTGACCTATGTGAGTCTGCTTAGTGCCTAAATCTACTATATCTAATATGTTCCTTTATGCTAAGTACTATTAGATGTGGATATGGTTGAATACTTTGATGCTCTGTAATTAGGGTTTGTCTGCACTGTTACTAAGAACTAAATACTGATGAATGTTCACTGGTAAGTGCTCTGTTAAATATTAGAATCACAGATCTGTGTCCCATCTAAGGTTGCATACATATGAGTCCTGCAACCACCCCTGCCTATACCTCGGGTGAGACTTCCTCTTCTTCGCAGGTGTTGCTGAAAGGGCCGGTAGTTAGGGTTTTGTTGGTGCGTTGTTGTATCGTTGAACCCTGGGTCTGCCCCTATGCCAATAGGTCTAAACAATAATAGTGAAAGAAGCTTATGATGTCAGTATATATATATATATCAAAGTCTTTACACCAAAATTGAACCTCTAACAATGATGCCTAAATGGGCTTAAATAGCCTTTTACAAATTAGTTTCATGATCCCCAAAAGATGGATCTGGATGCTACAATATTTAGCTCCACCTGAGCTTCCTCGTGGTTGTATAAGTCCTTCACCACCTTTATCTAACACTTGGGCCATGAGTCATTTGCTTAAAAGTTGAAGATAAGGTAAAAATTAACTAAATCTGCCAGCTACAGGAGTTTTCGGCGCATAATACTGCAAGAAGAAGGCTTGCACTGACAACTGTTGTATACATTTCTTTGTCTCTTTTAATTTATTTTTTAACACCTATCCAAGGTCTCGAAGGTTCGCTGAAGGTCACAAAATTTGTCATAACTCTGTTTCTTTCTATGAGAAAGAAAACTAGTATCCTGGAGGTTGACAAAACTTGGAGATGCTCACTCAATTCTTGCTGTGAACATTATTCAAGGAATTTTATTGGTCATGTTGCAAGAGGTGCATCACTTCCAGAATAGAAACTCTACAAGATGCCATTAGTTGAAGAGCGTGTCAGTTTAGTCAGAAGTTCTCTGTATGTTTGGAGGGTAGATGGAAAGTCATATATAATCACAACTTGTACTTTACTAAGTGTATTTCCATCAAGTAGACTCTCAGTTGTAACCATTATGTGCAACCTGCCATTCTTTGAGCCACTGCCAGAAATCTTTCCTTGATTTCCATCTTGTTGGTTCTTTAAATTTCCTCAAATGAATAATGTCTAATCACGAGGTTGATGTATCATCCTTATTTCCTTCCCAATGGAGAATTCAACATGAGACCAGGACACATGTGTTATATGGTGTTATGGTCAACGGGACTGGAACCATGGTCGACATTATATATGAACCATGTAACTTGCAAACTCTGCAAACACCTGTAGCATTCCCTTTGTGATAATTATTTCCACTTCAATCACCAAGATGTGCACTTAATGACCCACGTACTTCTCATCCTCATTCCCTATAATGTGGTTGACACCTCGACACTTGCATATTGAAGCTCGAGCTACCTTCATTCTTAAAGCACCTGGCATAAGGGTTTGTTTTTTAACTGTATTTTGTTTTTATTTACTTTACTCATGAATAAAATCCCACATGCACCGATAAATTCGAGCATTCCATTCTTATATGTGTCAGTGCTTTGTAGTATAATCGATGAGTTGTGTGTAAAAGGAAGGGCTTGGCGCTTGCGCTTGGCTTTGGTGACTTGTGTGTTGGTTTGTGCTTGACATGTGGACTCGGAGTTTGGCATAGTTTAGTATGTGATTTGGCTTAATATAGTAATTAAAACTCGTGCACACACCACTTCTTTTTGTTAAAAAGGTAAAATAAAAATTATATGTTTTATTTGAAAATATAGGAATGCATAAAAACTAAGGATCTTAGGCAAAAAAATAACAATTTGTTATTTTTTTTGTATTGCAGGTCATAAGACAAAGCTCACAGGTTTTTGAGAAAAAAGGCGATCAATTAGGAACTTATCAAATCTCAATGAAGGAATTGGAAGTTATGACAATGACCAAAGACTTGGGAAATGGGAAAACTAAGCCTTGATCTAATGAAACACTTAAAATGTTGCCGGTACATTTTAGATGCTAACATCTAGCTCCAACTGGGATGGAGACCTCCCTACGAGGCTCCAAGAACTTGGAAGACTGTGTGCATTTACCATTGGGATATGGAGTCAAATATCCAACCATTCTCTGAACATCTTCAAAACTGGTCGTTTATTCAAGCAATTAACTGATATTCTGCTGAAAAACTTGAAGGAAAACAAATGCTCGGGAAGCGAGCTTTATTTCCTATGCTACCCTACTTCTAACCAGATCTGCAACTTGATCAGGTAAAAGAAGACTTCTATAATATCCATTCAAGTAATTTTAAAACTGATATGATATTGTCTCTATCACTAATGAATAGATAATAACTGAAACATATCAGTAGTGATAGAAAATCCTTCAAGAAACAATGCTCACCTGGAAGTGTTGGTGAGTTAAAGAAATCTGGAACTTTCAAGTAATCTGAAACATATGACTCCATCAAGGCTGCAAATGGATCTTTGAAACTGAAATCAAAAGCATGCTCATCCACAAAAAACATATGCTCACCCATGACTACCTCTTTGCTTGAAAACTGATAACCTTCTAGTTCCCTTGTGATCAAATCTTGATCATTAGTAGGAACAACTTCCTTTTCAGAATAATGATCATAAGATAATGGCAAAGTGGTGTTTGAAATAGATGGATTATGATCAGCGAAGAAGATGTGATTATCTATGCAATCATCAGTTACTGTATGCTCAACATGGTTTGAAAACTGATCATAAACTTGATATGCATCCCTATCCATAGAAAAATATGCAAATGCTAAAGAATCCTGATCCAAATCTGAAACATACTTACATCTTTGATGTTGTTCCAGATCTGATCCATACTTACTGTCTTCTTGTTCCAACTCTGAAACATACTAACAGTCTTCCTGCTCATGTGCATGCATATCTTCAAAGTAAAGTGGATATTTAATCCTTCTGGAAGCACATATGTTCTCCTCCACTTCTTCGGCATCTTCAAATAAGCATGCTAAGGATGAAGGATTCCTTTCTAACATGAGAAGGAAAAGCTCTAAATGCTGAGCCATAACATAGTATACCATGGCAGTGATCTCAGTAGGCCAGACCTCCAAGGGCATGCTATGATAAATGTTATAAAATCTTATGTTGAAGATAGACAAAGATTCTTCCTCCTCTCACCTCAAGGCATAAAAATCAGCGAGGTACAAATCAAAAGATTTTTTCTCATCCCAATGCTTTGAAAAATCATTAGACAACTCGATCCAAGAGCCAATGGAATCAGCTCTCAAACTCTTAAACCATATTGCATCATCTCTGAAAAATGTTTTGGATAACAACCTCATAGTAACATCATTGTGAATAATCTTGAATTGATCAAAAAAAATTTTAAAGGTCCCCAAATGCCTCTTAGCTGTGACATGATCCTCTCCAGAAAAATGGGGAAGATACTCAAGGAAATCAAGAGGATACAGATGAAGGAGGTATGGAAGCCTTAAAGGTTTGAACATCCTCATTCTGATTCTAGTTTTAAAAGTAGTGGGATGATCATGAGGACTAACAAGTTGATAGGAAGGCCCAATAATCACTGAAGATAAGGAGATCTGAGAAAGTTTTTCACCAGTTTGAATCTCCTCAAGGTCACAAGGATGATCAGATTCAGGAGGGATTTGAATGCAAAGCTCATCTTTATGAATAGGTTGAGGTAAAGATATAGGATCAACATCAACAACATAAGGAGGTTGCAAAGTTTCCTCTTGCAAGGATGGATATACAAAGGTAGGTTGATGATTATCTGAATAGACAAAACACAAGATGATCCTCTTAATACGAGAAGGGAAAAACAAAAATGAGTTGATAAAGAACAACAACAGTTCATGAAGAAATCTTATGAACTGATACCTAGATTTTCCCTTATGAATTTTCATCTTCCGTCAACTGGATCCTCCCCAGTGGAGTCTTTGATTGTGGAGTCGCTAGATAGATAGTTACAACCAATAGAATGCCCAACCTTTGTCTATCATCAAATATTGGAACTATGTCGTCTCCCAGGGAAGTCTTATTCTTTCTTCTCTCCCCGACAACAACACCAATTTTTTATCCCTCCAGGAGTCTCTCTAGGTTATAGATCGAGAGAGCTTGGTAACTTAATCAAATGCTCAATGAAATATATGAAATTGGATCAGAAATGGATAACTCACTTACTCACTCATTAACATTGAACATATCCAGACAAGATAAGTCTTTCAAAAGGTATTGATCAGATGGTTTTTAAACTCAGATGGATGAAGAACACTCACTATATCAGCATGATTATACACATTAAAAACATATATAAAAGGTTGAATATAACAAGGAAAACTACTTATGTTTCTGTCCACCAATGCAATGATTTAAAGACATAAATCAATCATTGTGTAAACAAAACAAATGAACTTGACATTCAATCATAAGTATAGGGAAAATGGATGAACATATGTCTGAACAATAACAATGAAAGAAGCTTATGATTCCAGTATATATATATCAAAGTCTTTACAATAAAAGAGTGTGTAAAGCTCTCCAAATTCGAACCTCTAACAATGATGCCTAAATGGTCTTAAATATCCTTTTACAAATTAGTTTTAAGATCCCTAAAATATGGATCTAAATTATACTTGTCAAATAGAATCTAATCTAATCACAAAAAGGTAGGATGAGATCCTATTTTTAAGGGATAGGTATCCCATCTGAATTCCAAATATTTAGCTCCACCTGAGCTTCCTCGTGGTTATAGAAGTCCTTCACCACCTTTATCTAACACTTGGGCCATGAGTCATCTTCTTAAAAGCTTAAGATAAGGTCAAAATTGACCAAATCTGCCACCTACAGGAGTTTTCAGCGCATAATACTGCAAGAAGAAGGGTTGCACTAACAAATGATGTATACATTTCTTTGTCTCTTTGAATTTATTTTTTAACACCTTACCAAGGTCTCGAAGGTTGGATGGAGGTCACAAAAGTTTTCATAACTCTGTTTCTTTCTATCAGAAAGAAAACTAGTATCCTGGAGGTTCACAAAACTTAGAGATGCCCACTCAATTCTTGTTGTGAACATTTTTCAATAAATTTTATTAGCCGTGTTGCAAGAGGTGCATCACTTCCAGAACATAGACTATACAAGATGCCATTAGTTGAAGAGTGTGTCAATTTAGTCATCTCTATATTTTTGGAGGGAAGATGGAAAGTCTTATATAATCACAACTTGTACTTTACTGAGTGTATTTCCATCAAGTAGACTCTCAATCATAACCAGTATGTGCAACTTGCCATTCTTTGAGCCACTGCCAGAAATATTTCCTTGATTTCCATATTGTTGGTTCTTTAACTTTCCTCAAATGAATAATGCCTGATCATGAGGTTGATGTATCATCCTTCTTTCCTACCCAATGGAGAATTCAACCTGAAACTGAGACACATGTGTTATATGGCGTTATGGTCAACAAGACTAGAACCATGGTCGACATTATATATGAACCACGTAACCTACAAACTCTGCAAACACCTGTAGTTGTCCCTATGCGATCACTATTTCCACTTCAATCACCAAGATGTGCACTTAATGACGTGCAAACTTCTCCTCCTCGTTCCCTAGAATGCGGTTGACACCTCGACACTAGCATATTGAAGCCCAAGCTACCTTCATTCTTAGAGCACCTGGCATAAGGGTTTGTTTTTTAACTGTATTTTGTTTTTATTTATTTTACTCATGAAAAAAATCCCACGTGCACCGATAAATCTGAGCATTGCATTCTTATATCTGCCAGCGCTTTGTGCTATAATAGATGATTTGTGTGGAAAAGGAAGGGCTTGGCGCTTACGCTTGGCTTTGGTGACTTATGTGTTGGTTTGTGATTGACATGTGGACTCGGAGTTTGGCATAGTTTTGTATGTGATTTGGCTTAAGATAGTAATTAACACTCGTGCACACACCACTAATATTTGGTCAAAAGGGAAAATAAAAATTATATGTTTTATTTGAAAATATAGGAATGCATAAAAACTAAGGATCTTAGGAAAAAAAAATAACAATTTGTTATTTTTTTGTATTGCAGGTCATAAGCCAAAGCTCACAGGTTTTTGAGCAAAAAGGCAATCAATTAGGAACTTGCCAAAGCTCAATGAAGGAATTGAAAGTTATGACACTGACAAAAGACTTGGGAAATGGGCAAACTAAGCCTTGATCTAATGAAACGCTTAAAATGTTGTTGTTACATTTTAGGCGCTAACATTGTGTATGTTAGTATATTTGTGTAGCTACCATGCATCTATTAGACTTGAGTGTTCAGGAGTATTCTGCAACTATTATTACAACCATTAGATATCATTGTATTGTTTTTCCATCCATAATAAGATGCCATGGTTATCTACTCTATTTTCTTTGTAATGGATGCATGCAATGAGTTTGTCAATATTTCTATATGAGAAAACGTTTTGTAAGGTTTAACAACAATATTAATACCATGTGTTTGACATATTTACAAAAGGAGAATTAACATTTTTTGGACAGAAAACATAATAAACTCGTATAACCTAGTTGGGGACATTACAATCCATCAATTGTGTGGTGGAGAGGCCTCTAGATTACAACACCATATTTCCTCTCAAGGTTCTAGTGTGCAATAAATCTACCATTCTTTCTTTTGATACTACAATACCTCAAACAATGAGGTTATTCTTCTAAAACAATGTGAGGCTCAATAATGGGACTTAGTACCCCCCTCAAGCTAGGTACAACCCTAGCTTCTTTTACTAACTTAGATAATTCTTGGTGACATATTCACCTTTCCAGATTCAAAAAAACATACACTCACACAAACCAAACTCCTAAAGGTAATCCTTATTTTCTTGTTTTCCCAAGAATATGTTGGACAATTGGTTTGGACAACTGGTTTTCATTGATGTCAACCCTTGGATATTGATCTTGTAGATTGATGTCAACCCTTAGATATTGATGTCAAACCTTGAAGCAAGTATGGTAGCGAATTCGAGTAGTTTGAGAGGTGTGGTTAAGGGACCTGAATTTGTATGAGGAATAAAGACATGAAGACCAATTAATTTGAAGGTAATATTATTATAGATGGATAGTACACGTTGCGCCATTATGATGATATTTGGTACATCACATGGTTCCTCTCAGCTGAGGGGATATGGATTATTGAATTTGTAGGACCCTCATGAATATTCTAGAAGCCCCTCGAAGGTTAACAAACAAGTCAATTATTCTAGAAGCTCCTAGAAAGTCATCAAGAAGTTTACTAGTCAAAGTGATTGCAACTAGGAGTTAATTATGGGTAAATTTGTTGAAATAAGAAAATAATTAAAAATAAATTAGTTGCAACAAGAAGTGGTGAGTTTACTAATTATGGGTAAAGTAGTTGCAACAAGAAAGTGGGTTATCCCTAAAAGAGGGAAGTTGGTTAAAATATTTAGAAGATGACCCCTAAAGAAAATCACTTGGAGATTATAAATAATAGAGCAAGAGACTCCCATTATCACATGTTATCGCACAAGTTGTAGTTTGGGAAAATCTCGGCCCAACCACCAAAATGGTGACAAATTTGAGAACACCTAACCACTATCACCTTAGGCAGGTATTCCCGTCACTTTAGAGATGATAGAATCACCTCAAGGGGGGAATCCCGGTGACCCTAGGGGGAAATGAGATGGAATTTTTTATGTATGAATGGAATCCCCTATAGTTCAAGTTACTGTATGGAAAAGTCTTAAGAATGAATCTCGAGAAAGGTTTAAGGTTTTCAATTCCTCGGGTACCTACTAAGAGTGTTTGTACCTGCTCAAGACACAATAAAAACCAACTATGTGTAGTATATGTTAAGTGGACAAGCAAGTTAATATTGTTGTCCATAATAGCATTAGTAAACAAATATTTATATCAACAATGAAATCAAGTAACTATTGCAGATTAAACCACTTAAACCATCAAAGATTAGTTGAGTTATGAAGGATAAAATATGTAGATAAATTCTCAACACTTTAGTACAACTTTAGTGGTATTTAGATGGTCGTAAAGATAGGTTTTTAGAGTATATTTATGACATCCAATTGGTTGTAGAAGTGTTTTTCTACAACATCAAATTTCACCACAAGAAATTATCCAAAATATTTCCCAACAATAGCTAACATCAAGTAGATTAATAATCACAACTTTTCAACTAATTCCAATGGTAAAAGAGTAAGGAATAAGAAACACTTAGCCAATTGAGATGCCCTAGGGGCAATAGTAAGCCAAGAACATCAAGGAAAGAAAGCAATTTGAAAAAGTTGATTCCTTCATGTTTTCACGTATCCCAATGCAACAATTGTATTTCTCCAATGCAAATTGAAAATTATTAGTGCCTTACTATTGGGTTGTGGGGTCAAATAATGTGAATACTAGACTAAGTCCTTGGGGGTGTAAATCCTTTCACTCCCCAAGGCAAGCTAGGTCCACTAGGAAATACTAACAGGGTGTAAGCCCTTTTACTTCTCCTAGCAAAAACCCTATGCAACAATATGAATTTGTATGTAATAACTTGGTCCGCAAAGAACCTAGGGTTGTAAACCCTTTTACTCCGTAGGGTTTGTGAAACAAACAAAGGTGAACTTGTAGGGTATATGTCCTTGTAGTTATCCAAGAAAACTTCCAATTAATGACCTTTCACAAGAAAATAAATGAAATCTCGGGGAGGGTGTATGCCCTTATACTCCTCCAAGGGTTTGTCCACTAACAATTATGGAAGAAGCAAGAATTTTAGACAATGAGTGCAGAATTTCCTTACCAATTCCAAATAAATGCAATGTCAAACCCTAAGTGACCAACAAAATTCCATCAAAAAGCATCAGAAAAATCCTCCAAGTGTAGCGCACCACTTTTATCCATCAATAGCAAGATAAAACCATAAAATTTTCAAGAGAGAGATGAAATGCTCCAAGAGTAATGAAAATTTCAGCTATGTATCCTTCTCCACAAGGGAGAGTTATGTTTTCAAATGAGATTCACATGATATCTATTTATACAAAAGTCTTAAAACCTAAATTTTCCACTTAGAAAGGGTAAAACATAATATAATGGGTCAACAACCCTTATCCTACCCCTTAAATAAAATAATGATATTTAATTTCCACTTTAACACAATAGAAACCCTAAAAATGAGATGATGTCACCCCTTTAGGGGACATTTTGACACCTTGAGCAAGTCATTGGAGAAGAAAATGGAGGTCATTGGCACTCATTGAGCCTCCTCATCATGTACTAGGTTCAATCCATGTCTCCTCTGGTCAAAATATGCCAAGTATCAATGTACAATAGCTCCATCACCATCAAACCCCCTCAATCATGACATTGCGCCTCAAAAGGTGACATTTTTCCTATCGTAGGCAAGTTGTTTGGATAATAGGGGCTGGATAAGATCCTCCATGATGCCATGTAATCCTCAAAATTCATATATCTATGATTCGGTGTGCGGGCCTACAACATCCAACCTATGGGCTTCTTGGCCCATAAAAGCCCAAGCTAGGCTTGTTCTCCCAAAACTGGCCACCAAGAAAGGTCCTGCAAAAAAAAAGGGTACTCCCTCCAAATATCGCAAGTAAAAGATATCATGGCAAGTGTAAAACAAATATAATAAACAAGGCACCTAAACATGTGCATCAAAACTACCTCATCAAATTAAACAAATGCTCAAAAACTTTATAAAATTGACCAAGGTTAAGTATGGGAGGGGTGTCATAAAAGTCCTATTGGATAGACCAAATCCCTTAAGTAGGGGATGCTACCAAGGATGGAATTTCAAGGTTATGTAGTGGACGATGAGGTGGAAGGGGTTTAGACTTCATAGGTTGATGTGTTTCATGACATACAAGGGCTCATATTATCTCATTTATGGGTTCCTTTGTAGAGGGTGTGTGGCACCTTCGTTTCCGATCCACCTTTTCCAAGACCATATTATTTCCATTCTTTCTTATTATATTTATTTCATGTTTTAAGAAATAATTTGAAGGCCACTGTCATGGATTGGTGTCCAGATAATGACAATTTCACTCAAAAATACCTCACATAAACGAGAAGGTTGGCTCGTGAGGATACCCCCTTTCTCTCAGTTGTGTAACTGAGAACCACTACTTTGGCTTGGTGACCAGGTGATGGTAGTGGCATACCGCTAAATACCCATGATCATGATAGGATGACTCATTGTGAGACCTCCCATCCTCCAACTAACTCCTTAATCATTCACTATCATTTATTTTTGTAGGTCCCCCATTTCTTATAGAGAAGCATTTCATTTCTTTCTCGAGGATCCTTGGGTGAAGCATTTGGAAGGTCTATATTTAGGATTTTATCTTTTTAGCCAAAAAAAATCCCTATGGGCCTTTAGCCCCTTCTTCCCATGAAATAAGGTATATTCCCTTCTTGGATCACTAAAGTCAAAGGGCCTAGAAGAAGACAATATGATGGGAGTGAAATGAGCGGAAGGTGGTAAGTATGGTCGTGAATGGTACGACAACCCCTCAAGGAAACCCTAGTTTCAAACCTTCCCCAAAGGTTGACCGCTTACTAGGAAATAAATTACACTCACCAAGGTGAAACAAGGTCAAAATAATAATGTCCAAGCAGGCATTCTATAATCAAAAGTAGCTCAAATACAACATGTTTAAATGACTTAAATATTAGGGTGATTACCTGCCACAATATATGAGTTGTATTACATGAAGCAACACCCATATTCCTTTCACAAGCTAGCTGGTGTGGTGGATGCGTTGACCATGGATCAAAATGTAGTGATAGAGAGGTCTTCCATATGTTCAAGTGGGCATTTCTAGTCATGTCTCTCGACACTCCATATCTACAACCTGAGGACCTTGAGGCATCATCTCCTTAGTTATCCCACAAAATGGGGATAACATCTAGCTTGTACTTGGGGACATGTGTTTGTCATAGATTTTTTCCTACACTGAAATAAGAAACCATAAAATATAGGGTAGTTCTATCACCCTTCGTCCATATACATAAAAATCCAAATCAAAACTAATCTAGAAAAGAAAATTTTATCATTTTTTTTTAATTTATAAACTAAGCATGAAATCAATATGAAAGTAGATAAAATTGAAATATGAAATGCATCTAAAATAATATGAGCAATCAATATGAAAATTCAAGGAAAGAAACATGACCTACCTACTTACCTGGGGCCTTGGGGCCCTAAAGATCAAGCGATAGGTGATGTCAGGTGAATTCATACAACCAGTTGATCATCTTGTCAAAGTATCTCCCCCTATGCTTAATTAAGTAAAAAAACAAAGATAATTCAATCACATAATTATCATGAGCATAAATATATGTATAATTAATCATATAATGAAACTCATGGAGATAGGTGGGAGGGAGTAAATCCTCTTGGAAAGAGAAACCATCAGTCTGATCATCGTTATTGAAGGTGTTACCACAAGACTGATCAATCCATCTCTGAAGAGGGATACTATATGTAGATGATGGCTCATCTTCATCCTCGTGAACATGATCATTTCTTCCTAAAGACTGAGAAGATATGAGATATCCAAAGGAGACCTCATGATTTCCTTGAGAAGAAAGGATGAGGTAAGGGACAATCTCAGGTCTAGAGAAAGAAATACAGGACCTCTTCATCTGTGAATCTTGGTATTATTACAAAATTGAGTCTGAAAGTGGCTGAGAGTCCTCGAATAAATCAGTAATCATGTCATCATTAGGATCCCAAACATATGAATCATATATGCATGAAAATTATCCCTCTGAATATGAAAAATCAAACCCTTTTTCTTGAGGGGTATCCTCGATGTCATAAATGGGGTCTCTATCAAAAATGAGATGACCAAAATCCCACCTACGTCTAATAGTTTGTATGAAAGTGTCTATATTCTCATCAACCATATGTAAAGGTTCTTTCACAATACCATCAACATAAATGACCATCTCTTTGTCTTCATGTGCATGAGAAGTAAAGGAATGGATGACTTCATCAATTGGAAGGGCAAATGCGAGTGATTTGTATTTTTGAAATGTATCATCTAGATCTTCAACATGAGAAAATTCATGGGGCTATTCTTGGTAACTTTCTTCATATGTCTATCCTTCTAGCACTTATTCATTCTCAAGGCCTAGTTCTTTGGTAGGAAATAATTCTCTTATAAGATTCATCATTTCCTCAACAAACTTATTAGTATCCTTTTCCTTTTCACCTATAAAAGTTCCATCTTCGAGGCATAAAAAGTTATGGATGAGGGTTCATACCATGGTGCCATATTTCCATTGATTGAAAATACAAATCAATGGATTCGCTAGATGATATAAAGTCTCATCAAAGGATGGAAACATGAAACATGGAAAGGTGGGTTCTAGGAAGGTGGAGTCGCTAGATAAGCTTCAAGAAGAGATCATCAAGGGTGGAAAGGGAACATCCTTTAGGTGGAGTCTCCAGGAAATATAGGGAAAAGGCTTTGGGATAGCTTGCCAAAGTTTCGTCAGGGTTCGAAAGAGGATTCAAAATCCTCCCCGAAAATGATGCCAAAATGTTATCGCACAAGTTGTAGGATGGGAAAATCCTGAACCAACCACCAAAATGGAGACAATTTTGAGAACACCTACCCACTGTCACCTTAGGCAGGTATTCTCGTCACTTTAGAGATGATAGAATCACCTCAAGGGGGGAATCATGGTGACCCTAGGGGGGAATGATATGGAAAGTGAGAAGTATGAAGGGAATCCCCTATAGGTCAATTTACTAGATGGAATAAGGCTTAAGAATGAGTCTCGAGAAATTTTTAAGGTTTCCAAGTCCTTGGGTACCTGCTGAGAGTGTTTGTACCTACCTAAGACACAAGAAAAACCAACAATGCGCAGTATATGTAAAGTGGACAAATAATTTAATCTTTTTTCCCCTAATAGAATCAGTAAACAAAGATGTATACCATCAATCAAATCAATTAAGTAATGCATATTAAACCACTTAAATCATCGAAGATTAGTTCAATTATCGAGCCTAAAACATGTAGATATATTCTCAACACTGTAGCACAACTTTAACAGTATTTAGATGGTTGTAAACATGAGTTTCCTGATTATATTTATCACATCCAAGTGGCTGTAGTAGTGTTTTTCTACAGAAGCAACATTTATCCCAAGAAATCAACCAAAATATTTCCCAACAATAGCTAACATTAAGTAGATTAATAATAGCAACTTTTCAACTAATTCCAATAGTAAAAGAGTGAGGAATTGAGCTTGAAAAAGAGATTTTGTTGCAGCCCTAATGACTATATCATAAATTTATAATAGAAATAAGAAACACTTAGCCAATTGAGACACCCTAGGGGAAATAACAATCCTAGAACATCAAGAAAATAAAGCAATTTGAACAAGTTGATTCCTTCATGTTTTCACGTATCCCAATGCAACAATTTTATTTTTCCAATGCAAATTAAAAATTATTTGTTCCTTACTATTGGGTTGTGGGGTCAAATAATGTGAAGACTAGACTAAGTCCTTGGGGGTGTAAGTCCTCTTACTTTCCAAGGCAAGCTAGGTCCACTAATAAATGCTTAGAGGGTGTAAGCGCTTTTAATTCTCCTAGAAACAACCCTATGCAACAATATGACTTTGGATGTAAGAGCTTGATCCACAAACAACCTAGGGGTGTAAACCCTTTTAATCCCTAGGGTTTGTGAAACAAACAAAGGTGAACTTGGAGGATATACGTCCTTGTAGTTATCCAAGCAACCTTGCAATTAATGACCTTTCACAAGAAAAAAAATGAAATCTTGGGGAGGGTGTATGCCCTTTTACTCCTCCAAGGGTTCGTCCACTAACAATTATGGAAGAAGCAATAATTTTAGAAAACAAGTGCAAAATTTCCTTACCAATTCCAAATAAATGCAAGATCAAACCCTAAGTGACCAAGAAAATTCATCAACAAGGATGAGAAAAATCCTCCAAGTGTAGCACACCACTTGTATCCATCAATATCAAGAGAAAACCATAACAATTGCAAGAGAGAGATGTAACACACCGAACACCCTTAAAGGAACATCTAAGGGATGGGGCGTCAAAGTTTTTCTTCCTATCGTTTCATTTCCTTTCCCTTACTAATTGAATTACCCTCATCTTCTTCTCACCTGAAGTTTATATCTCACACTACACGCCTGAGTCGGCTAGCGGAGTTATCCTCGTGACCTCATGCTGAAAACCCTAAGCTAAAAGGTCTTCTTAGCGAAGGTTCCAGGGCTTTGGGATTCCCAGACTTCGAGAGTTCCAACAGTATTCCATGACCATCCTCCCAAAGGCCGAATTCTCGAATCACCGAACAACGGAGGGAATCAAAGGTCCATACATCCGTTGAAATCCTACAGTTAAAAGGGGGCTTTGGAGATATTTCTTGCTCCACCATGCGATATCCCCGGAGTGTCGAACCGGTGAAGTTACAAAGGGCCTCAAGATTTCTCCACGTGGCCAACAGTCAACGGTCATGATTTATTATGGGACATCGAGCTTCGGGAGTGTCAGAGGGTTAACACACTCACTCCTTTGGAGTGTCAAACTAGAAAAGTTGCAAAGGAACCCGAGATTTCTCCATGTGGCCCCAACCTTCGAGTCCTTACACAACCTATGACACTATGCTCCAAACTTCCGGACTCTCGGAGTCCCAGACTGTCGAAGTATACACTATCGCATGGGATGACATGTAATACACGGTGGCGAGCACAGGTGGGTCCCGAGTATCCCACCTGTCAAATGAGCCCTATGTCGGTCACGCGTCAAGATATAGGTTACACATGGCCCCTACAGGGGGTGACACATGTCACAGTCTAAAGGGGCCCATGGGGTCTACAGATGAAAAGTTCTAGGTGACATGTGGCACACAGTGAGTAAGGGTCCACGTAGTCCCTAGGTCTATAGCCTCCATTACTTCAGGTCTCCGACATTCAGAATCTTTGGCTTTGAACCACCTCTAACCTTCTGAAGTGATCAATGTCAGACTGACCTTGGTAGAGATCCGACGGTCAGGGAAGATCCCGAAGGATCCTTAGATCTACGATTTTCATCTGGGACTTTGACGTTTGGGGAGATCGATGTCATATCACTTCTATTATCTTGGAGTGTAATTTTTCCGAAGTTCCCTCAACATAGATCCAACGGTCAAGGGATATCTCGAATACCCACGAATCGATGGCTCACGTTAATTCGCGATGGTTAAAGGGGTCAAGTTTTAGTGGTGGCAGGTCTATTTTCCATGGTTAGGGAAACCGCTAGGTGTCATTTGACCTCATGGATAACCGTAACAACCTTTCACCTTCGACTAATTTACAAAGAGGCAAGGTCTTGATACTCCAGAGCTACGAACTCTCTGATTTCTGAATCTAAGAGGACTTATCTCCTCTCTGGTCTAACACTAGGTTCCCAGAACTTAGTCAAACGGGTCATTCAAAGACTCTCGTGGGCTACACCCTAATTATTTTAGCCGTAAAGGGGTTAAGGACCTATACATGAGCTATTGGTCATACGAAGAGGAGTCTGAAGGAAATTCCCTTCATCCACAGAGTTTGGAATTTACATTCCCGCCAAGGTAGGTCCGAGGGGTCGGAAGGACTTCAACATTTCAACAAATCCTACCCTGATTCTCCTGCAGATTCACATCCTATGACCCTCTAGAGGCTAGGTTGAGGTGAATAGAATGTTACACGTCAAAATTGCTCAGCTGGATAAGTGTCGCATTATCCCTCTCAATTGTCATAAGTGTCGCATTGCCCCTCTCAACTTTTGCAAGTGTCGCAAGTTGGTCACTAGTGTCGCAAAGGATGTTCAGACATACTGTCATGATAACGACACTAAGGAGACACTTATAACATCTCACATGACTGATTTGAAGGAGGAGAACTGATCTACTGAAGTTAAACAACCTTTTTCCATATGAAAGAACCTCAAAAACTGAGTTTTGGAGAAGAGCGCTCCCCCTTACACTATCTCGGAGCGTCGACGCTCCTCCATACACTGTTAGGGAGCGTTATAACGCTCCCCTGACCCTTTTGAGGGAGCGCTATAGATTTTGAGAGCGTTGGTGCCCCCTAAAGCTTACTAGGGAGCACTACAACGCTCTGATGGCCCTTTTGAGGGAGCGCTACCTATTCTGGGTGGTTGTTAAACTGTTGAGATGAATGGGGGAAGCATCTTTTCATTCTTGGAAGGCAGTTGGATTCGAATCCCTGATCAAACCATGATCCTAGGGCAGATCCTCAACTGAAGGAGGAAAATCCTCACCTTCCCCAAGGATATCTCAAGATTGTTGAGCCTCTCCAAGGATATATAAGCAAGCTTTCTAATGGTGAAAGGGAACAGAAAGAGAGAATCATACCAAACTTATGATCTCATGAGTGGTATGGACTGCAAATGAAGAATGATGTCAAACTTATGATCCCATAAGTGATACTGCAAAATAGAGAATGTCAAACTTATGATCTCATAAGTGAGGACTGCATAATAGAGAATGTCAAACTTATGATCTCATAAGTGAGACTGCAAATGAAGAATGATACCAAAATTATGATCTCATAGGTGAAGGATGGTAAAAGGGAGAATTACACCAAACTTATGATCTCATAAGTGGTGCTAGAGCTGATATTGGGGAGAAAGAATTGAACATATGAAACTTATGATCTTGGAGGAAACTGACAGTCAGCCAAAGGAGAGTGATCAGTGAAGCTGTTGTTATCCAGGTTGTGGATCTTTCAGGCAAGGGTTGGACAAAGAGGACTTGACGAAGCTGTCGCATTCGCGTCTACGATTGTAAGTATTGCTGTCGTCATTCTCATTAATATGACACGCTTGGCCTGTTTCTTTCTAGTTTGTGTCTGATACTACATGAACTTATAATTTATTGATAGATCTGTTTTCAAGCTAATGTCAATAGAGTAGGAAGTGGTCGTATCTTGTTTTGTCCACAGACCTCAGGGAGGAGAAAAAGGATTGGAGCACAACTTGGAGCGTGCAGGGACAAACGTCGATTAAAAGGTACTTTTGTTATTCTCCCTTCTCATGCATTAGGCTTAGATAGATTTGAAAGGAAGTCAGTGTCCACGTTAAGCATTT
>JZKD02S2388925.1:151859-182038 GCA_000966675.3 Picea glauca | reverse complement strand
CTTACTAGGGAGCGCTACAACGCTCTGATGGCCCTTTTGAGGGAGCGCTACCTATTCTGGGCGGTTGTTAAACTTTTGAGATGAATGGGGGGAGCATCTTTTCATTCTTGGAAGGCATTTGGATTCAAATCCCTGATCAAACCATGATCCTAGGGCAGATCCTCAACTGAAGGAGGAAAATCCTCACCTTCCCCAAGGATATCTCAAGATTTTTGAGCCTCTCCAAGGCTATATAAGCAATCTTTCTAATGGTGAAAGGGAACAGAAAGAGAGAATCATACCAAAATTATGATCTCATGAGTGGTATGGACTGCAAATGAAGAATGATGTCAAACTTATGATCCCATAAGTGAGACTGCAAAATAGAGAATGTCAAACTTATGATCTCATAAGTGAGGACTGCATAATAGAGAATGTCAAACTTATGATCTCATAAGTGAGACTGCAAATGAAGAATGATACCAAACTTATGATCTCATAGGTGAAGGATGGTAAAAGGGAGAATTACACCAAACTTATGATCTCATAAGCGGTGCTGGAGCTGATATTGGGGAGAAAGAATTGAACATATGAAACTTATGATCTTGGAGGAAACTAACAGTCAGCCAAAGGAGAGTGATCAGTGAAGATGTTGTTATCCAGGTTGTGGATCTTTCAGGCAAGGGTTGGACGAAGAGGACTTGACGAAGCTGTCGCATTCGCGTCTACGATTGTAAGTATTGTTGTCGTCATTCTCATTAATATGACATGCTTAGCCTGTTTCTTTCTAGTTTGTGTCTGATACTACATGAACTTATCATTTATTGATAGATTTGTTTTCAAGCTAATGTCAATAGAGTAGGAAGTGGTCGTATCTTGTTTTGTCCACAGACCTCAGCGAGGAGCAAAAGGATTGGAGCACAACTCAGAGCGTGCAGGGACAAACATCGATTAAAAGGTACTTCTGTTATTCTCCCTTCTCATGCATTAGGCTTAGATAGATTTGAAAGGAAGTCAGTGTCCACGTTAAGCATTTTTCTGTCTAGGGTTAAGGTCAAGCTCTAGAGGTCGATCTACTTGTCCGCAGGCAGATTTTCCTACAACATAGAGGACCATTCAGAAGCATGGATTCACAGAGAGAAAATACATATTTATACCTTTAATCATGAAACACATAACTTAGTCATAACCATATACATGCATTCAACCATGATTTTAATTTCAACACATAGAGTATGGAAATACTTATCAGAAGACCAGAGGTTGTGAAGTGACTATTGAAAAGGGTGTTTGTTTCCACCCAACCATAGGCACAACCACTCCTAACAGATTTACCATTGGCCACCCCCGATATATTCCATGATGCTCTGAGAGAGACTCTTTCCTCTTGTTCAATGACAGTCGAGGACGAAGGTTACTCTCCTCTTGCTGCATGATCTTGGCAATTGGCTTTCTCTATAACTAGCAAGAAAGTTTTATCAAGTACTTCCACAGTCACTTGTCAGCCTTGTTTATCAGCTTGTAATGAAAACCCTTCCCATGGATTTTTGCGCCCAGAACAATCTTATTTCCCAGTTCTTCCTCGAACCAGAGAAATGAAAAATGCTCTTTCGACTCTACTCTCTTCGCAGATCCAATTGATCTCCTTTCGCCTCTACCCACAAATTACCTATTCCTTTCCTTTCTCAGTAAGGTTGCGTGGGTCTGAATCCCCAACTTGTGGCCATGTTTGGATTCTTATAGATGGGTACTCTACCCCATCTCCTCATTAAATATTGAGGATTACTTCCCCATCTACCACTCTGACTCATAATTCATATATGGGTCAGAGGATTGTTCTGAGTCATTAATTCTAGTAAGGGACTAGTTTATTGGGGGTCATATCAACCATTTTTGGTTCCCCTCACCATCTCTCCCATAGCATCCATGGTCTATATTGGAAAAACCCCTTTTCAGCAGTTATGCAACACTTATTCATTATCTATTAATAACAAAAAAAATCATGCATTGACCTTTTATACAAAGGTTCATCAAATCAGACAGTCACGCATATCTAGTCTGCCAAAGTCTCTTGGCTAGTTATCGTTATATTTAAAAAATGTGGGAAACATGGGTATTACAATCCCCTCCCCCTTAAAGGAACATTGTCCTCAATTTTCTATATGTCGATGTGCTATGTATGTACATAAGTAAATAAAAATGGATATGCTTGTTTCATGGCATCCTCAATTTCCCATGTAGCCTCATCTGGGCCAAAGTGTTTCCACTTCACCTTGACCTATGCAATGGTTATGTTCCTGAGTGTGGTTTCCTTCCTGTCTATTATGCATTGAGGTTCTGGCAGGAATTCTCCCTCTGGTTCCACCTGAATCACAGACCAATCAATAATATGATTAAAATCATGTACATACTTCTTTAATAAAGAAACATGGAAAACATTATGTTCCTTCACTATGGGAAAGAGTGCTATCCTATAGGCTATTGGTCGCACTCTATCCAAAAATTCAAAGGGTCCACAATACCAAGGTGCCATCTTGGCACAAGCTCCCATGCTCAAAGAGATTTTCTTGGGTCTAACTCGGAGATACACATGATCCCCTTCTTTGAACTCTCTAAGAGTCATTTTCATGTATGCATAGCTCTTTTATCTATCATGGGCTATCTGTAGTTTCTGTCTGATCTAACTTACTTGTTGTTCCATTTCCTTTAGAATATCTGGCTCGATTGTAACTCTGTCTACTGGGTTGTTCCAGTTGATTGGAATGTTGCATTGTCTTCCATAGAGGGATTCAAAAGGGCTCATTTTTAACTACTCTTGATAGCCATTGTTGTAGGTAAAGTCTACCAGTGGTAGGTAGTCTTCCCACTTCTTAGGTTGATGCATTACATGCATCCTTAACATGGCTTCTAATACTTGGTTTACCCACTCTATCGTTCCATCTGTTTGAGGGTGATAGGTTGTACTAAATAGAAGTTTTGTTTCGAAACCAACAAACAGAGATTTCCAAAAGTTTGAAGTAAATTTTGTATCTCTATTGGATATAATTTACTTAGGCATGACATGCAGTCTAAATATCTCTTTCATGAATATATTGGCAATATCTATTGCCTTGCAAGTTGACTTGATGGGTATGAAGTGAGCATCCTTTCTCAATTTGCCCACAAATTCCATGATGGCGTCATTATGTTTGTTTGATCTTGGTAATCCTATGATGAAATCCATGGAGACGGTTTCCCATTTCCATTCGAGAATTGGTAGGGGATGCAACATCCCTGCTAGGTGTTGGTGCTATTCCTTGACTTTCTAGCATTATAGACACTTAACTAAGTAATCAGCTATGTCTTTTTTCAGTCTGGGCCAATAAATAGTTTCCTAGTGGCCGTGATCATTTTCCGATAACCAAGATGACCAGTATATGGTCTTTTGTGTATTTCATCCATTATGAACCTCTTCAAGTCATTACAATTCAAAAAACACAATAGTCCCTTGTAAGTTAGCAGGCCATCATTAAGCATATGATAGCCTTCGTACTTTATCCCTGTGGGCTCTTGCTTTAGGTATGATGTCACAGTATTGAAAAATGTACCTGATTCTTGTGCACTTTTGACTCTCTCTTTGATGTCTGATCCACTAGCTCTTATAGCTACCAAGTAAACCATTTTCATACTCCTACTAAGGGCATCAGCCACCCTATTCTGCTTTCCTTTGATATGTTTGATTTCAAAATCAAACTCACTAAGGAGATCCATCCACCTAGCTTGTCTCACATTGATTTTTGGTTGGTCAAACAAATACCTCAACCCACTATGGTATGTCATAAGCACAATTATTCTACCTAAGAGGTAATGTCTCCACATTTTTAAATCATGCACTATGGCATCCAATTCCATATCGCAGTTCACATAATTGACTTCATGTTCATTCAATTTTTTGGATTCGTAGAAAATCACATGTCCTTCTTGCATAAGGACTCCTTCGACCCCTTTCTTGTAGGCATATGTACACACAAGGAATTCCTTGTTTGGTTCTACAATATTCAACACATGCACATTGGTTAGAAGGTATTTCAGCTCTTGAAATATTTCTTCACATTCTGATGTCCAAATGAATTTAACCCCCTTCTTCTGAAGGGAGGTGATTGGGAAACCAATATTGGAGAATCCCTTTATGAATCTCCTATAATATCCTACTAGGCCCATAAAGGATATGATATCAGATGCATCCTTTGGGGTAGGCCAATCCATGATGGATTTAATATTAGCAGGGTCAACTATCACTCCTTCCTCAGAAATAACATGGCCTAAGTGATGGACTTGTTTCTAGAAAAAGTCACACTTACTAAGCTTAGCATAGAGATGATGTTCTCTTAGTACTTGGAGTACTAGCTTGAGATGTTCTTCATGATCTTTCCTATTATTGGAATAGATTAGAATATAATCAACGAAAACCAACACAAACTTATCTAGGAACTTTCTGAATATGTTATTCATTAAGCACATAAAAGTGGTTGGTGCATTGGTAAGCCCAAATGGCACCACCATGAATTCATAGTGACCATATCGTTTCCTAAAGGATGTCTTGTGGATGTCTTCATATTTAATTCAGACCTGATGGTATCCAGACCTCAAATCAATCTTGGAGAATATTTTATCACCCCTTAATTGGTCAAACAATTAGTCGATCCTTGGTAAGGGATACTTATTCTTGATGGTCATCTTATTGAGTTGTCTATAGTATATGCACAATCTAAGTGTGCCATCCTTCTTTTTCACAAACACAGTTGGTTCTCCCCATGAAGACACACTAGGCCGAATGTATCCTCTGTCCCACATCTCCTTCATCTGTATCTTAAGATCAACTAGCACTAGTGTATTCATTCTATAGGGTGTTCTAGACATTGGCACCACTCCTGGTACAAGTTCTATTGAAAATTCAATATCCCTTCTTGGAGGTAGACCATGCACCTCTTCTGGGAATACATATTTATACCCTCTTAATATGGGATGGTCCTCTAGGCTGGGTTTTTCATCCACAACTGATTTTAGTACTTGTATGTCATACAAGGGACATCCCCTTCTGCAATACTTCTTCACTTGGAGGGATGTTATTTGTCTCACTGAGACAGGCTTTCGAATCCCTTGTAGGGTTAACCTTCTTCCTTATTCATTTTCACACTCCAAAGTTTTAGTGTAACAGTACCACTTGGTTTTTTTGGCAACCAAACAGTACATTCCAATCACCAGGTCATAAGATCCTAAAGGAAGTATGTTTAGGTTCGCTTGGGTGGAAAACCCACTTATAATGAATTAGCATGTTGGTATGGCGTTTGTTAATTTTCTTTTGGTTCCCGTGGCTAGTTGTACCAGCCATGATTTAACATGTTTAACTTGTTGTAATTTACATTTCTCAATAGTTTTAGGTGAAGTATAACTCAAATTATAACCAGGGTCAATTAAAATGGAAACAAGGTGGTTGGCAATCGTACCTTCCATCTCCACCACTGAAGCTTAGTGGTCAACTTGTCTATTATCCAAGGCTACATAAATTTGTGGCATTCTCCTAACCACATCATTGAATTTGGTAGCCTCTTGGACGTTGTAGACCCTCTTATTACTCTATTGCCTATGCAGACAATCCCTCAGCAGATGTTCCTTTGATCCGAAAAGATCTTTTAAATGACTATGGTTGAGTTATTATGCATGTGTTCATTAACCAATTAGGAAGATTTTAAGAAAGAGGACGAATTTATATAATAAATATGACAACCATATAGACATGAACAAAACTGAAATAAAGTATAAAACAACAACAAACCATAACACCAATGTGATAACGGAGTTCGACAATCTCGCCTATGTCTCCGGGCCTTTGTTTCAGTGGGTGAGGCTTTCTTATTTTTGTTCAAAGACCAATAAATACATCAAGGCAGTGTCAAAAGGTTACAAAACTAATATGGTCTTGTTCTCCCAGATTTCAAGAACCCAACAGAAGAAACGACACTCAAATCGGATGAGCAGAGCTCCCAGAAATGGCCCGCAAAGGTGCGCTCCTCAACAACTTCCCTGCATAAAAATTGCTTTGGCTTGGCATTATTTTAGCATAAACCTACTTTAAATATCCTCCCATGGACTCAAGAAGGCCTGGTTAATATAGATCTAGAGTTGGTAACCATATCCCAACTTTCCCCCAAGATCTGGCCTCAAAAAGGGCCCAATATCCCCCAAAAATGGCCAAAATCCTCCAAAAACAGTTGAATTAATTATAAAAATCCACTAATATAAATGCAAAACCCACTTTTTATTAATTAAAGGGATAATCCCCTGAAATCGCATGCCCATGGTCCTATGGGATATTTCCATGTGCTCTTGGCTAACCTCTGTGCGCTGGCCCACTTGCATATTTGGCACCTAGTAGTACTATAGGGCCATGTGGCCAGTCCTCAAAGCGCTACCTGTTATAAGCTCCGTCGACATTGTAGCTCCAGGTTTATCCCCTGGTCAGAGGGCTATCCTGACTGACCAGGATAAACCCCTTATCCATTTCCATCTGTTATATATTATCCAGGTCCTATGGGGTATCACGCAACCAATGGCTGGAAGAGGGAGTTAACACATACCCGCACGCGCCAACTGGCAGACGAAATCGGGCCATGGTTATATGCAGAATGGTCATATGTATATTCCATGGGGTTGGGGCTTAATCCCCAGCCCTTTCACCATCTGTCGAATCCAATATCAAACTCAAATACAATTTAAGCCATAAGGTGTTAAGAAACACCCTATAGGCGGGCTAGTAGCCCGGCCTACGTGAAACCTTTGGCGCCTCCAACAAGTCACGGGTTCGAATCCCATAACCAACAATTTTTCAAATTAAACATGAGCCAACCAATGGGTGTCGCGTGGCAGCCCATGACTGGGCCACGTGGCACCACATCACTTGTCAATTTTTTATGCCACGTGTCAAGCGATGATTGGGCCAGGTCTTCCATGTCTACCACGTCATCTACCCTATCATTTGACTGTACCCTGCCATGTGTCATCGTACGAACATGCCACGTGTCTTCGTACAGACGTGCCACATGTCACCACTGCAAGGGTGACACATGTTACTCTTGGATTGGTCCAAATGTACCTTCCACATCAACATCCGTACACCTAGTCACCCAGCCAACTGTGCCTGCCACGTCAGTTGTACAATTGTACAACTTGTACAGTCAGCTGCCACGTGGCACTGTACAGACTATACAGTCAGTATTTTTTTTTGCATGTTTGGAAAAATGAACTGAACATGATATTAGGATCATACGACATCCATTTGAGCCCATTCAGGTTGTGTTTGGTTTTATCGAATAGGCCTACACACACGTTTTTTTTGAAGCCATTCTGAAAACTTTGATTTTTAGGCCTTTCTGAGCCCCATCAAGCTCATGGATCTGAATTTGGATCATACCTCCCCACTAAAGGACCTTTTGGTCCCCAAAAGGTTATTGCCATTCAACAAGCTTGAGATAGGGCACCCAACTTTTCCTCTGTCTTTGAACTCTGTCCTGTGCACCTGTCTCATCAAGATCAACTATAACACAATCATGATAACTGACAGCATATTTTTAGCCATTTGAACCCTATCACATTTTACTAAAGCCACTATAATCCATGTAGACAACATTACTAATGATAGCATCAAAAACATGACTGCAAATGTGTTGATATACTTGTAATATTTGCACGACATGAGCTTATCTTGAAGCAAATTGTGATTGATTTTGCATTCAACAATCATTTCCTGTTCTTTCTTAAGATCGATTACTTCATTTGAAACAATTATTGGTTTGTTTCTTTCTTGAACTTCCTTGTTTAATTGTTCTATAGTTTGAATATTTTTAGTTGCCTTTACATGATGAGCATGAACCACATAATCTTGACCTGCTTTGGTTAATTGATATTGATTATTTGTCCTGTAGAAGATTGTTTTACGATCATATAAGTATGGACTACCTAAGACCATTCCATATTCACTTAGTGGCACTACATCACATGTTACCTCGTCCACATACTTAGATGAAATAACAAATTTTAATGTGCACTGTTTGGTTATGTGCATTTGATGATGGTTGCTTATCCATTTAAGTGTGTAAGGTTTATGATGTACTTGTGTTTTTAACCCCAATTGCTTAACCAATTCCTCTGAAATTAGATTAGATTGAGAGCCACTATCGATTAATGTATCAACCTTAGTGTGCCTCATGATGACCCTTATATGAAACAAGTTACTTCTACAATCAATTCCTTCACCAATTTTACCTGTCATACCAACCAATGAGACATTTGATTCGCCACTTGAATCTGATCCCAAGTCTGTGGGTTGTGTTGTCGTTGCAACTGTTTGCCTCCCTTTCTTTTCCTTGAACCACTTTGGCCTCTTCTCGGGATGAAACTGCCAACAACGGTACTCATCATGCCCCTCTTTCTTACAATGCTTGCAAGAGGGCCTCTCTTCCTTTCTCATCACTGCATTTGACTTCTTTCCATGCCACTTTCTCGTTATAATAGGTAGTGCTTTGAGGACTGGCCACATGGCCCTATAATGTGACCAGGTGCCAAATATGTAGGGGGGGTAGCACATAGAGGTTAGCCAAGAGCACATGGAAAGAGCCCATAGGACCAAGGAGCGAGTTCGGGGGCTTAGCCCTTTAATTAATCAAAAGTGGGTTTTTCATTTATATTAGTGGATTTTTATAATTAATTCAACTGTTTTTGGAGGATTTTGGCCATTTTGGGGGGATATTGTGCTTTTTCCATTTGATCTTGGATAACCTCTGCACATTTCCCCCCTGCATATTTGGCACATGGTCACATTATAGGGACATGTGGCTAGTCCTCAAATCGCTACCTGTTATAACCTCCCCCAACAGTGTATCTCTAGGTTTAGCCCCTGGTCGGCGGGCTACCCCGACCGACCGGGATAAACCCCTTATCCACCACCATATTTTATATATTATCCACGTCCTATGGGGTATCTTGCAACAAATGGATGGAAGAGGGAGCTAACACATACCCGCGCATGCCAACTAGCAGATGGAACCAGGTCGTGGTTATATGCAGAAAGGTCATATGTATATGTCATGGGGATGGGGCTTAGGCCCCAACCCTTTCTCCACCAGTCGAATCCAACATCAAACTCAAATATAATTTAATCCATAAGGTGTTAAGAGACACCCCATAGGTGGGTTGGTAGCATGGACTATGTGAAACCTTTGGCGCCCCCATCAAGTCACGGGTTTGAATCCCATAACCAATAATTTTGCAAATTAAACACGAGAAAACCAATGGGTGCCACATGGCACCACATCACTCGTCAATTTTTGATTCCCTGTGTCAAGTGATGATTGGGCCAGGTCTACCACATCATCTTCCCTATCAAATGACCATAAACTTCCACGTTTCATCGTACAGATAGGCCACGTGTCATCGTATGAACGTGCCACGTGTCACCACTGTAAGGGTGATACGTGTCACTCCTGGATTGGTCCAACTGTACCTACCACATCAGCATTCATACACCCAGTCACCCTTCTAACTATGCTTTCCACATCAATTGTACGGTTGTACGACCTATACAATCAACTTCCACGTGGCACTGTACGGACTGTACAGTCAACATTTTTTTTCCTATTTGTCAAAATGAAAAGAACACGATATCAGGAGCATACGATGTTCGTTTGAGCTCGTTCAAGTTGCATTGGGTTTGTATCGACGAGGCCTATGCACACATTCATTTTTAAGCCATTTTGAGGAATTTGTTTTTTAGGCCTTTCTGAGCCCCATCAAGCTCCTGGATCTGAATCTGGATCACTCCACAACCCCAACATTTCAAGGGTTCTCTCTTCGTGTTATCAGTCTTACTTGGAACTTCTCTGAATGGTTTATTTCCACTCTAGGTTGGAAACTTTTTTTGATACACACTTCTGGTAGGAAGGCTCATCCTAGAGCTCTTCCCATGGTTCTTAAGTCTCAAGGATTTAAATGTTGAAATATTGTAACTGCAAAGAGTATTCTATTTATTATTGAGTCATTATTAAATAGATCAATCCCGTTTTGTGGATTGATCATGTCAGGCATTGTAATTGACCAAGTCCCATTTTGTGGATTGGTCAAACCCTAAATATATTATGCAAATTGACAAGTCATCCCCCAGGCTAATTAAAGTGGTTTTAACCACTAAGAAGACAATTCGACCCTGCCCAGTGAAGAGACAAATTTTCATCACGTGCGAGTTTGTATTAATAAAGGAATTCAACGCCTCATTTGTTCACTCACTCATTCGCACACTCAATGTGGAAGTTTTGTAGTTGTAGTTGGGAGAAGAAGGAAGAGAGAGGTGCATTGCTCATTGTTGGATATTCTCTAGTGTTTTGGTTTATTGTCTTAGCATTGTATTGGCTATCTATATTAAGGAAGTTTTTGTTGGATTTTCTCCCCCATGAGGGTTTCCCAGGATAAATTTTGAGTATATTGTGATTGTGTTTCTCTCAGTGATCCTACCTATGCTATTGTTATCTACTAAATTGAAAAGAAACCTAATAATAGCTCAAAACTTAACATGGTATCAGAGCTAAGCTGAAGAGAGAATATTTCACTAGATAAAGAAAAACGTCATTGTTGACATACAAGAAAATTAGGGCTTTTGTTGAAGAGGAATATTAGCCTAAAAACCATCTACAAAAGTGCACCCTAGCCTAGGGAACTCTTTGGCACCTTGAGCACACTTTTTCAGTGGACAAAACTCCTAGAAAATGAAGCCCTAGTTTTCACTGGTAAAAGAAAACCAAAAGTACTAGAAAACTAGGAAACTAGAACCAGTACCAGTCCAGATTTCCGCAAGCTCAGTTTCAAGGGGTAAAATGTGGATTTTCATAAATATGACTACACTAGCTTACTCGGCTCAGCTCAACGCATCTAGCCCCTAGATCAGAATTTCAAAATTTGAATTTGAAAAATTATGGTTTCCTCATAAAACCCTAAGTTGCAGTTGCAGTTTCAGAATCAGTTGCATTATCAATTGCAGTTGCAGTTGCAGTATCAGTTGAAGTATCAGCTACAGTACCAATTTCAATTGCAGTATCAGTTGAAGTATCAACTGCAGTACTAGTTGCAGTCACCCTTAAAGTTTTTAAGATTTGGTAATTATTATCATTGCTACTAGATGGTGCCACTACCTGCAAATACTATTAGAGGTATGTGTTCACATATATTTAAATTGTTAAGCGTTAAAGGGTACTTGCAGGGGAAAGGATATCTTTCCATAGATCCAGAAGGATCTCAATATCCAACACATTCATAGGAATAATGCAACCCAGGTTTGATTATTCTAATATGCATCTATTTGTTATGACATTATTTTTATCTAGGTTGCATGTCGAGGCTATGACCATCATACTAACCTTTGGTAAAAATTACAATCAAGGTATTAGATGGATTAAAGTTGAGATCATAGAGTTTATTCTCTAACCCAACTTTCTATCAAGATAACATATTGTCTTAGTACAGAAGACAGGTTGAATAAAACACTTGTCATCTTGAGTGAAGGAGACTTGGAAGAAAAGAAACACACTCATTCTTGAGGACAAGACTCCATGTTTGATTAATTAAGTTGATAAGATTCAAAGTTGCACATGACAAGTTGATAACTACCCCATTACAAGTAAACACTATAGTTGAGATAGCAGTCTTTGAAAAGTATTATGCTTGGTAGCATGTGAGCATATTGAGATAAATGCTTAATGTAATCATTTACCATATACAACTAAAATCTCCTATAGGAGAAAGTTCTTGTGTTGGTTCCAGGTTTCCATGGATGAATGATTGATCAGAACACTAGAAGAGTTTTGATCTCATTTTTTATTGTATTTCTTACTTTTGATCGTTGTTTTAGACAGGCCAGAAGTGATATCTCTAAACGAGATACTGTGACGATTATTCGTGCTATTGTTTTATTTACTATTATCAAAAGAGTATTATTCTTTTTTGTTGTTTTGTTGACCTTGTTTCAGGTCACAAGTGATAACCCTGAGGAAGCTATAGTGATGGTTGTAGAAGAAAACATATTAGATGAGACATGAAGCATACTATGTACATGACCATATACATTCATGTACCAAAGAAGATGAAGAATAAGTTATCTTTTGAGATCCAGAGTATCTCATATGGAGATTGATTGTAAGGAGAAAAAGGCTCCAAAGATGACCGAACATTAGAACAAGAAATCACAGTAGATTTTTTCAAAATATAATGAGGCCACCTTGACAGGAAGCAAAATTCACTTGAATTCTGACTCAGATTTTCATATTTAGACTTGGTATTCAACACCAAGTATTCCCCATAAGAGATGATGAATTCCTTGTAGACTCCGAAGAAATCAAGAGTAAGCATGATCTCAAAAAGGATAAGATGAAGAAACAACTTCCAAGACTAGGAGACAGATGCCATGAGAAGACTAGATCGTAGCTTCAGAGACTCCTAGGAGATATGAAATATCTTTGAAGATTCCCTTGTTTCAGTAATAGAGAAGGAAGCCAATCAGAAAGACTAGGATATGGATTCTTCCGTGATACTAGAAGAGAAGTCATCATTGACTTCCAATATTGATTTAAACAGATAAAGCATGATGTAGATGTACAAAGCCTGATGTGTGTCCAGAGGATTCTCCCAGCAAGAGGGAGAAGACTATGAAGATTCACTTGCTCGAGTAATTGAAGAAATAGTTCCAGTATTTATGAAGACAACCAGAACAACCATGATTCATATATAGTATGAGATGCAGGGGGATCAATCCCCATATTTAAAATTGAGTGGCAGTTGGTGCATTACATTAGTTGGGTCATGGAGACATGACTACGATAAAATATAGAGTTACCTCCATGAAAGAAGAAGAGCTACCTTCAGTATCAATTATTTAACCACTCTTAGTTTCAGATGAAGTTGTTGTTGTGATGAAGTAGAGGAGTTACTCAGATTTCATTAGTCATAGTGAGAATGGAGAAGACATTCTTAGCTTTAGAGTAGTTTCAGGTGCAGAGTCCCAATTCCAGAAGGAACAGTTGCAAAGAGAGTAGAGGACATACTCCTAGACAGTGAGACAGATAGTGCTTTGCAAAAAGCACATAGAGCTAGCACATGATTGTGCATATTGAGTTGCAGCTGAGCAAGTGTACCAGATTGGTACAAAGTGATGTGAAAATTTTGATTTGAAGTTGAATACAAAAATACTCAGATATGCAAGTTGAAGAAGGACCTGTACAGGTTGAAGCAAGCTCCTAGATCTTGATATGGAAGAATTGACAGTTTCCTGAAGAGATTGGGCTTTACCAAGAGTAAAGATGATTCTAACATTTACCTCAAGGTTATGAATGATGAGTCAATGGTGTTACTACTATATGTAGATGATGTATTCTTGATAAGATTAAGAAAATTTCATCATAGTTTGCAAAAGAAGCTCGCTACATAGTTTGATGAAAGACCTAATGATTTATCTCTTAGATCTTGAAGTTTGGAAGAGCCTAGAGAAGATCTTACTTAACCAATGGAAGCATGTAGTTGAAATAATGAAGAGGTTTAACATGTTGGAATGTAAATCCATGTACACACCCATGGAAACGAAGTTGAAGCTCCTGGTAGATACCTCGTCATAATTGGTTGATGCTACTATGTATAGACAAATTATTAGTTCGTTGATGTATATGATGAATACCAAGACAGATATATGTTTTATTGTGAATACCTTGAGATAATATCTGGTAGGGCCAAGACGTGTTCACCTTGTTTCCGCAAAACATGTGATGAGATACCTTAAGGGTACACTGAATTTTGGTCTCTGTTATACTAGAGATCATGACTTCATATTGTATGGATATATTGATTCATATTGAGATGGAAGTGTTTCTGATAGAAATAGCACTTTAGGATGTTGTTTCAGTCTGGGGTCAACCATGACTTCATGGAAGAGTAGGAAGAAATCCAACATTGCTCCCATCATGGCAGAAGCAGAATACATTGCTACATGTTCCGCCAGTTGTGAATCCATATGGCTTCATATGTTGTTGACAGATCTATTTGATCTGGAGATGGAAGCCACTATGATCCTATGTGATAACCAGAGTTGTATAAAGATGATGTTTTCTATTATGAGTCGAAGCACATAGAGATCTGGTATCACTTCATTCATGATATGATGCAGAGAGGAGCTATAAAGCTCCAATATGATGGCACAAATGAGTAGGTTATAGACTAAGCCTATGTCTCATGTAAAGTTTAAATACTTCTGAGACAAGTTTGGTATAGTCTGAAAGGACCTCCCTCGAAAGGGGGAGTAGTGTTGATGATACTATGGTATCCTGACCAATAGCGGGTAGCTCAGTTAGGATTTTATATCCTATGGGACTGATCATCCTTGGACAGATCCCAAAGGTCCAAAAGGATGGGCTATCAGATTACTTGTGCATGTGTATGCTAGATTTGGTCAATAGTGGTAGCTCCGTTAGGATTTTATATCCTAGGGAATATTTTGATTCCTGGGCAGATCCTTTCAATCTGTCAAAGTACCACAAGATGTTGTTGATGCCAGCCTAGTGCTGAATATTTCCAGCTTCGTGTTGATGTTGTTGATGCCAACCTCGTGCTGAAGATTTCCATCTTTGTGTTGATGTTGTTGAGATGTCATCTTTGTACTGAATATTTCTAGCCTAGTGTTGATGTTGATGATGCTCCAACACTCGTGTTGTGATACTGTTGTGGTTAATGCTGTATCAGCGTTGTGTTGTTATTGATGATGATGATGTATTAGTGTTATACTAATCCATGTTGATGTGGATGATGATGATGCCACTTTAGGTTCTTTTTGAAGATGATGTTATTTCATCTTTCATGTTGAAGATGATGATGTTACTTTAGCCTCATGCTAAATATGTTGATGATATTACTTTAGCATCATGCTAAAGAAGATGATGATGTTACTTTAGCCTCATGCTAAAGATGTTGATGATATTACTTTACCCTCGTGCTAAAGAAGATGATGATGTTACTTAGCCTCATGATGATGAGGATGATGATGCTACTCCAACTCCATGTTGTGAACGATGATGATGAGAAAAACTTCTGATGATTTATATATATGCCATTCAGTGTTCCATATGTTGTTGTTGTTGTTTCCCTCTCTCTCCTGATGATGTTGTATTGAGTTGTGTCTGTAGAATCCCCTTCTTGTTAAGGGGGAGTGTTGAAATATTGTAACTGCAAAGAGTATTCTATTTATTATTGAGTCATTATTAAATAGATCAACTCCCTTTTTTTGGATTGATCATGTCGGGCATTGTAATTGACCAAATCCCCTTTTGTGGATTGGTCAAACCATAAATATATTATACAAATTGAGAAGTCGACCCCCAAGCTAATTAAAGTGGTTTTAAACACTAAGAAGACAAGTCGGCCCTACCTAGTGAAGATACACCTTTTCAGCACCTGCTAGTTTGTATAAATAAAGGAATCCAACACCTCATTTGTTCACTCACTCATTCGCTCACTTAGTGTGCATGTTTGGTAGCTACAGTTGGGAGAAGAAGGAAGAGAGAGGCGCATTTCTCAATGTTGGATATTCTCTATTATTTTGGTTTATTGTCTTGGCATTGTATTGGATATCTATAATAAGGAAGTTTTTGCTGGGTTTTCTCCCCCATGAGGGTTTCCTAGCATAAATGGTGTGTATCTTGTGATTGTGTTTCTCTCAGTGATCCTACCTATGATATTGTTATCTTGTAAATTGAAAAGAAACCTAATAATAGCTCAAAACTTAACATTAAACCCCTTCTTCTTGAATCCTGAATTGTTTTTCTTCTTCCAGTCTTCATGGGGTTTTGTTTTGTTCTTGAATTGCTCATAGAAATACCTTCCCTTTCAAATAGTATCTTCTAAATTATTTGGCTCATCAAACTCAATTATGTCCCAGTAGGACTAAGGTAATCCACTAATAAATCATTGCATTTTCACTTTTTCATCCTTTATGCAGGGCACATACCTCATCATATCGAGAAATTTGTTGATATACTCATCTAGGGTGAGTTGTCCCAGCTTGAGTTCATAGAACTCCTTGGTCTAGCCATGAAAGTAATTTTCTAACAGATACTTCTTCTTGAATTATTTCTCAAATTGTTTCCATGACAAGTCCTTCTCATGGATTCCTTTCATGTTCCTAAGGTCCTCCCACCAAATGGAAGCTTTCCCATTCAGGTTGAAAATGGATATCTGAGCCTTTAAGTTTCAATAGTAGTCATGGACTCTGAAGTACTTCTTCAAGTCGAGTAGCCAAACTTTTTCTTCTTCTCCCTTCTTAATCTCTCCATCAAAGGTGGGCGGTTTGGATTTCTTGAACTCTTCAGGGTCATGACTCTTGGAATGTTTCCTCTTCTTTCCTCTCATTTGAGAATGGGAACTATTTTTTCACTAGAAGATTCATTATATTTGTCAGTATCCTCAGAGGAACTTTCCGATGAGTGCCTCTTGGCTCCATGTTGGGCCTTCCTTAAGGTGTTCCTCATGGTGTGGCCACTTTCTGGACCATGCTTTTGCATCTCAGGTGGACTTGGAGTTTTCTTAGTATGTTTCCTATCCACATGACTGGTAGCTAGACCATGTTGTAACTGCCTTTGTATATCTAATATACATTGCAGTAGGAATGCATTAATTTCAGTCTGTTTTTCCTGCTCCTTTATCAACCTTTCATTTTCATCCTTACAACTCTATAATTATTCCATGAGGCTTCTTACATTTTCGGCCAAATCTAGAGGGGTTTCCACTGCCCTCCTTTCATCAGATTCTTCCTCTCTATTATGGGAGCTCTCCCATAACTCATGGTGTGTCACCATCCCCTATGTTGTAGTTTTCCCATTGTTCACTGACCACTTGAGTGTTGACAAAAAATTTGTTGTTAGTTACTAATCTACCAATTCATGAACAACACATATTATTGCGAAGTGAAGTTAGCTTCCTTATTTGGAGACATTAGAAACATACGGTGCATATTTCTAAAGCATTTATGAACAGTAGAATGTTTTGTTCCTCTCTTTAGTAGAGGTTCAGACAAGTTTCTTATAGAAGGGGGGTAAGATAGGGTGTTACGCCATAAATTTCTCTAATAATATTTTTATGCGACTCATGCATGAGCCCAAGTAGGCCAAGTTTTGTTTCCATGCTTTGATACCAATTTGTAACACACCCAATCCCCTTAAAGGAACATCTAAGGGATGGGGCGTCGAAAGTTTGCTTCCTCTTGGTTCATTTTCGGTCCCTTAATAAGTGAAAAACCTCATCTTCTACTCACCTGAATTTTATATCTCACACTACGTGCCTAAGTTAGCTAGTGGAGTTCTCCTTGTGACCTCGGGCTTAAAATCAGGAGCTAAAAGGTCTACTTAGTGAAGGTTTCGGGGCTTCGGGACTCCCGAAATTCAGGATTTCCAACAGTATTGCATGATGATCCCTCAAAGGCTGAATTTCCAGATCACCAAATAGCGGAGGGAATCAATGGTCCATATCATCCGCCTATAGTTAAAAAGGGGCCTCAGAACTTCGAGATTCGTAGATACTTCCCGCTCCACCATGCGATATCCCCGGAGTGTCGAACCGGTGAAGTTATGAAGGGCCTCAAGATTTCTCCACAAGGCCAATAGTCAATGGTCATGATTTATTTTGGAACTCCAGGCTTTGGGAGTCCCAAAGGGTTAACACACTCACCCCTCCGAAGCGTCGGACTAGCGAAGTTACGAAGGAACCCTAGATTGCTCCACATGGCCTCGACCTTTGGGTCCTTACGCAACCAATGACACTACGCTCCAAACTTATGGACTCCCAGAGTCCCAAACTGTCGAAGTATACACTATCTCATGGGATGATGTGTAATACACAGTGGTGAGCACAGGTGGGTCCCGAGTATCCCACCTCTCATATGATCCCAATGTCAGTCATGCGAAAAGATAGAGCTTACACGTGGCCCCTACAGGGGGTGACACATGTTGCAGTCTAAAGGGGCCCATGGGGTCTATTCTCCTGGAGTAGAACTTTGTCGAAGTTTCCTTGATGTAGATCCAATGGTCAAGGGATCTCCTGAATACCCAAGAATCGATGGCTCGTGTTAATTCACGACGGTTAAAGGGGTCAAGGTTTAGTGGTGGTAGGTCTACTTTCCACGGTTAGGGAAACCTCCATGTGCTAGTCGACCTCATGGATAACCGTAACAGCCTGTCACCATCGGTCAGTTTACAAAGAGGTAAGGTCATGATACTCTGGAGCTCCGAACTCTGGGAGATTCGAAGCTAAGAGGACTTAGCTCCTCTTTGGTCTAACACTAGGTTCCCAGACCTTAGTCACAAGGGTCCTTCGAAGACTCTCATGGGCTATACACTAATTATTTTAGTCGTAAAGGGGTTAAGGACCTGGACATGAGCCCTTGGTCATACAAAGAGGATTCTGAAGGAAATTCCCTTCATCCACGGATTTTGGACTTTACATTCCCACTAAGGTAGGTCCAAGGGGTCAACAGGACTTCAACATTTTCAGCAAATCCTACCTTGATTCTCCTGCAGATTCACATCCCATGACCCTCTAGTGGCTAGGCTAAGGTGAACAGAGGACCATTCAGAAGCATGGATTCATAGAGAGACAATACATATTTATACCTTTAATCATGCAATATAGAACTTAGTCATAACCATATACATGCATTCAACCATCATTTTAATTTCAACATAGAGAGTATGAAAATACTTATCAAAAGACCAGAGGTTATGAAGTGATTGATGAAAAGGGTGCATGTTTCCACCCAACCATAGGCACAACCACTCCTGATGGATTTACCTCTAAACACCCTCGAGCTAGTCCATGATGCTCTGAGAGAGACTCTTTCCTCTTTCTCAATGACAGTCGAGGATGAAGGTTACACTCATCCTCCTACAAGATCTTGGCAACTGGATTTCTCTATAACAAGAAAGAAGGTATGCTTGAGTACTTCCATAGTCAATTTCCAGCCTCGTTTATTATCTTGTAATGAAAACCCTTCCCATGGCTTCTTGCACCCAGAACAAGCTTATTTCTCAGTTATTCCTCGAACCAGAGAACTGTAAAACGCTCTTTAGACTCCACTCTCTTTGTAGATCCGCTTGCTCTCCTTTCGCCTCTGCCCAAAAAATACCTCTTCCTTGCCTTTATCAGTAAGGTTGTGTGGGTCTGAATCCCTAGTTCATTGTCAGTTCTGGAGTATTATAGATGGGTACTCTTCCCCATCTCCTCATTAACTCTTGAGGAGAACTTCCCCAACTACCACTCTCACTGCTAATTCATATATGGGTCAGAGGACTATTCTGAGTCATTAATTCCAGTAAGGTACTGGTTTGGTGGGGGTCATCTCAACCATTTCTAGTTCCCCTCACCATCTCTCCCATAGAATCCATGGTCTATATTGGAAAACCCCCTTTTCAGTAGTTATGCAACACTTATTCATTATCTATTAATAACAAAAAAATTCATGCATCGACCTTTTATACAAAGGTTCATCAAATCAAACATTCACACATATCTAGTCTGCCATAGTATATTGGCTAGTTATCGTTATATTTACAAACTGGGGGAAACAAGGGTATTACAAGAGATGAAATTCTCCAAGAGTAGCGAAAATTTAAGCTAAGTATCCTTCTCCACAATTGAGAGTTATGTTATCAAATGAGATTCACATGATCTCTATTTATACAAAAGTGTTAAAACCTAGTTTGTCCACTTAGCAAGGGTAAAACATAAGATAAGGGGTCAACAACCCTTATCTTACCCCTTGAATCAAATAATAATATTTAATTTTCACTTTAACACAATAGAAACCCTAAAAATGAGATGATGACACCCCTTTAGGGGACATTTTGACACCTTGAGTAAGTCGTTTAAGAAGAAAATGGAGGTCGTTGGGGCTCCTTGGGACTCATCATCATGTATCAAGGTCATCCCATGTCTCCTCTGATCAAAATATTTCAAGTGTAAATGTACAATATCTCCATCACCATCAAAACCCCTCATGCATGACGTCAAGCCTCAAAAGGTGATGTTTTGCCTCTCTTAGGAAAGTTGTTTGGGTAATAGGGGCCGGATAAGATTCTCCATAATGCCATGTAATCCTCCAAATTCATTTCTTTGTGATCCAGTGTGTGAGCCTACGACACCCAATCTATGGGATTCTTTCCCCATGGAATCCCAAGCTAGGCTTGTTCTCCCAAAACTGGCCACCAAGCAAGGTTATGCAAAACAAAAGGGTACGCCATCCAAACATCCCAAGTCAAAGATATCATGACAAGTGTAAACCACATCTAATAAATAAGGCACCTAAACATGTGCATCAAAACCACCTCATCAAATTAAACAAATTCTCAAAAACCCTATACAATTGACCAAGCTTAAGTAAGGGAGGGGTGTCATAAAAGTTCTATTAGGTAGGCCAAAGCCATCAAGTTGGGGATGCTCCCAAGGATTTCCTTTCAAGGTTATGTAGTGGATGATGAGGTGGAAGGGGTTTAGAATTCATATCTTGATGTGTTTCATGACATACAAGGGATCATATTATCTCATTTATGGGTGCCTTTGTATAGGGTGTGTGGCACCTTCGTTTGTGATGCACTTTTTCCAGGCCCATCTTCTTGCAATTCATTCTTATTATATTTATTTTATGTTTTAAGGAACAAGTTGAAGGCCACTATCCTAGCATGGTTTCCAGATAATGACAATGTCATTTAAAAATAGATGTTTATTTGGTGTAACTTTAACCCTTTTTCAAACCAAGTAGATTAAATTTACGAAAAAGGACATTCTTTGGTGTTAAGTTGTAATTTCATCTCATTCTCTCACTTGCAGTATTGAGCCTATTGTTGGTTCTCACTTTCACATTATAAGCCTATCACCTCAACAGTTTGCATCATCAGGCAAGTAGAGCCATGTTTATATCCTTTGCAGCTTGACACCCTATAGCCCAAGAGGAAACGTTTCCCTGAGTGTCCATATCCTGCATGCACCTCCTTGCATTGAGCATAGGTATGTTCCACTGATAGAACTAGTTTCTTACTTGTGACACTCATTTCCTCCTATGTATCATAGCATTCATTTGACTATGAAAAAACCAAAAAATACGGGCGAGAAAAGAGTATTACCTTATGTTGGCAGCAACCGTGTCGCCTTTCAACAAAGCACAAAATTTTGAGTCCACTTATCATCAAATATTTAGTTGTAGCATGACCTTAGGAAGTTGAGCTCATTATTGAGAGTTTACTCCCCCAACTTGTTACTCTTTCAGTCCCTATGGAGAGTTTGATTGGTGCCTCCTACATCACAAAGTTTCATCATTGAGTCTATGATTCTAGAGTCATCCATATGTCTCATTATCTTTTTCAAAGGATATCCATCAGCTTGTGTCATCCATTTCTCAGAATTCTTGACTTTTCATGTCGTCCATACCCTCAGTATGTCTCAAAGTTACATGAAGATATAAGTCCTATCATGCACCCTGGTCCTACTTTCCTTATGGGTAGGTAACCTTGAATCTAACTGTAGACATCTCCTCATTGGTCGTTGACTAGGGTGTTTCCCTTGTGTTTGATGGTAGGAAATCTATTCACACATTGGAATTTGTGCACTGTCTTGGATTCCATTAGCCTTATTGGTGGTTTACTTGCCTTTGTTGGTATTTTTCCTCATTGGATACTATTCATAGGATCTTTTTCATGCACTACTTGCATCTAGTGCATGCAAAAAATGCACAGGGTCATTGGTTTGTGAAAATGTTCTTCATCCAAGTTCCTCCAAATCATCAAGCTCCTACTTTGTACCTCATGTTGAATGATGAGAGATGCCTTAATTCTCTCCTTTCAGTGGGTCTCCTTCCATAGACTTCAACCCATGTATTATGGAAACAAGACCTAGAGTCCCTTGAGTACCTAGAGGATTGGAGTCATCAGTGACAGGTTCTCTCACCATCGATAGTTGGGAATACATCAATGTCTCATGATCGATGTATTCTTCAAGTGTTCGACCTCAACACCTTTATTCACACTTGTAAGAATGTACTCAGTGCCTTGATGCCTACTTTCATTATCGATAGTTTGTCTTGCATTTGTTAACAGTATACCTCAATGACTGGTAATCAAACAAAGTCTCATTGTGTTCGACCTCAACTCCTTTATTCACATGATGTAGACTTCCACCTTTGGTGGATCATGTAGAAGACTTGAAGACATCAGTTCATAGTCGCAACTTTCCTGAGTTGTTGCTATCATTCATTGGACCAGTACCTATTTGACTTCAGTTATCATGGGAGATCAGATTGTACTCCATTGTATATAGATATCTTCAGATTAATTTTGAGACTGGCTTTCACTGGGCCTTGTTCATGACTATGACAGCCTATGGCATGTATCCACTTTTGTATTGCCTATTCATGGCCATGAACAATTGTTTGGTATATTTCCACATGGATTTGCAGTGAAATTTAAATTGGAAAACACGTGCACAAACTCATTATGGATTGTAATATACTTATAAGTAACTATTTCATCTAGTTGGGTCTCCATTACTCCACTTCTAGGAATTATAATGTATTTCGTCCTTCGTGGATACTTCTCTGACCTCACACATTAGGGGACATCTTTTATAGCAATATTTGCCTCACCTCATGCAAACTTGCTCATAAGACCTTTCTAATTTCCCTCTGTAGACTTGAAGTCCCCTTTTGCAGTTCCCAGAGCTAAAAAACATATTTTTCCACACATACGCACCCTAACATCTATACAACATGTGTATATGTAGGTTACACCATTACAACCCACGTACATCAGGTTTTGTTCTCAAAATTAAAACAATGGCATCAGGTTTCCATGTCACATCACATGATCCATGATCCTTGACTTTCCATATACTGGAAATGTTCTAACTCTACCCTTCAATTCCATTTTAAGGCTATAAATGGGCCTTATCCAAGCTATGGAAAGGAGAAGAATTCAACTTTGAGAGCAAAGTTACTCTGGAGAAATTATTCACTTCATATTGAGTCTGCATCCCTTTGTCCTTTTAAGTCTAAACACATTGTTCATCCCCCAAGATCTTCCTTATTTTATGGAGAACCTCATTGTATCTCTTATATGAAATTTCCTTTGGTGGAGGCCCGAATGGAAGGGACTTAGTTTCTCATTTCCGAATGTGCTGCCATAGAAGTTTGTCATTCATACACTTCTGTTGATTACATTTTAATAGAAATACTCTTTTATCATCCAATTAATGTCTTGCAAATATATGAATTGTTATTCCATGGGCGTATTTGTTATGAATATTGATGGATTATTCTATTACATGTGCTAACTTTATATATTATCACCATATGCTTGTGTATCTTGGTTGTTGAGGACAAGTTGCAGGTTTATTGCTTTGAGTCAAGTGCTCAATGGTCGACTTCATCAAACGTCTGGACGAGGTAGGCTCTTTATCTTGTCTTGTTAGCATAATCTTTTATATAGAATACTTGATATTAGAGTTGATTTATGTAGTCATTTCCATTTGTTGTGGTTTACCCCATGCCATAGAGTGATTTTCCTCGTAACACCAATATAGATTACATATGCATGACTAGAAACCTACAATTACGCATGCATTTACCTACATAAGTGCATTACAATATTCTATGATTACCACATGATCATTTGTGGCCTTAAAACACGCCTGTTTATAGGCTTTACAAAGAGAAAAACCCTAAATATTGGCACCCAAAAACAATTACAGATCCATGCATATCATTGGCTACAAACCCCGCAAATCTCAGGATTCTGTTACAGTCGACTCCAAGTCATATTACCATTCTACTATCAGTCAGTCCTTCATTCGGTCTCTAGCCGGTTGTCTCACACCCACACTTTGACCTCTTCTTGGTTGACTTGTCATTGATATCTTCGACTTCGAATTTACCCGATTGAATCCCTCAACCTTTGACTTGTTGTCGATCCACCTCGACCTTTGACCATCATTCGATTCAACTCGACTAGAATTTCACTACAAATAATATAACAACCCAACACAAAGTTCATAGATGTATTATGACAAAGGTCAGCCAACCATACATACTCCAAATTAAATATTTGAAAGGTAGTAACTTACAATTGGCATAAATTTTGATTGGAAGATCTATTTTTGGTGATTCAAAATTTGTTATAAAGAGAAAATAGAGGAGAGTTATTATTTCTATCCCACATGGATCCAAAAATAATATCAACACTAAATAAACCTACAATAATCTCACATAGGAATCCAGAAGAAAATGAATATTTCGAAAACAGGTTGTCCCATTTAAAAAACCAAGTTTATGAAATGAGTGGTAGCATGTTGAAACTAGTGGATTTATCACATTCTCAAGAATCCTTAAAAATTGAAATGGAAGATGAAATGAAAAATAAGATGGATGAAAATAGGAAAGAAATGAAAAAGAACAAGAAATAAATGAAAAAGAAGATGAATGAAAATAGTGCACATATGGAAAGTAAGATGGATGAAAATGTGTATCAAATGGAAAAGAAAATGAATGAAACACAAAAACTCCATAAAAGTCATGTTCTTAAAGGGGATCCCTAAAATGGATATTGAGATCTAAAGAAATCCTAAAAATAAATAGAACAATATTAGTGTTGAGACTCAATCACATATGGGGAGTAGTTTATCACAATTTGAGAGCACCAATACTGAATTTTAGAATTATTCATCACTTCAATATCCACATCATCAAGGCTTCAATTCAGCACCAAGGACCTACTTCATTCCAAATATCGATATGAGGATATTTGATGGTAAAGATCATGTAACATTGATATTCTAGATGGAGCAATACTTTTATCTACACCAAGTGCCAAGCTTACAAAAAGTACCTATTGCATCCTTGTATTTATAAAATGATCAATTTGTTTGGTATTAATGGCTTTGTGAAAGAAAAAGTAATTTTATTATCTCTTGTTCCATTTTTATGGATGAATTGATAATGCATTATTTAGTCAATTGATAAATCTTTAGAGAAAAGGCCCAATTATAGAACACATTCAACAATTCCAAAAGCTCAGTCTCAAGGTAAATAACATTCTTGAGGATGATTTGTTAGATCACTTTATGCACACTTTAAAGGAGAACATTCAACATGAGGTGTGTCATTTTTAACCTAAATCCCTAGAGAAATCTTTCATTATGGCAAGGAAAGTGAAAACAAAAATATGGCTACTTGTTACGAGGAAAATCTCTCTATATGGCACGGGGTAAACCACAATAGATGGAATGAGACGCAGAAATCAACTATAATCTCAAGTATGTTATATAAATGAAAATGATAATAAGACAAGATCAACAACCTACCTTGTCTGGACGTTTGATGAAGACCATCGTTGAGCACACAACTCAAAGCTTTATACCTGCAACTTGTCCTCAACAACCAATATACACAAGCATATGGTGATAATATATAATGTTAGCATATAAAATATCATAATCCATTAACATACATGACAAATACGCTCATGGAATAATAATTCAAATATTTGCAAGATATCAATTGGACGGGAAAATATTATTTCTATTAAAATGATCAACAGAAGTGTATAGGTGACAAACTTTTGTGTCGATACATCTTGGAACCAAGAAAATAAGTCCCTTCTAGATAGACCTCCACCACTTCAATCCTCCACCAAAGGAAAGTTCATATAAAGGATACAATGAGGTTCTCCATCAAAGAAGGAAGAGCTTGGGGGATGAACAATGAGTTCAAACTTTAAAGGATAAAGGGATGCAAACTCAATGTAAAGTGAAAATTTCTCCATAGTATCTTTTCTCTCAAAAGTTGAATTCTCCCCTCCTCCATGGCTTGGATATGGATCAATTTATATCCTTCAAATGGAACTGAAGGGTTGAGTTGGAACATTTGTAGTATATGGAAGGTCAATGATCATGGATCTCATGACGTGACATGGAAACTCGACACAATTTTTAATTTTAAGCACAAAACCCAATGTACATGAGATGTAGTGGAGAAACCTATGTATATGCTTATTGTCTAACTGGTAGGGTGCATATAAGTGGAAAAATGTGATTTTTTGGCTCTGGAAGGTAAAAAAGGGGACTTCAAGTATGCATAGCGAAATGGAAAGGCCATCCAAGAAAGTTCCATGGGGTGAGGCAAACATTTCTATAACACTACTAGAAGGATGGCCACTAACAACTATAGAGAGAACCATGTTGCAAAGTTAGTTTTCATTGATGTCAACCATAGAATAAGTCCAAAATCCCCTAGAAGTAATGGGTGATGTCAACCCTAGAAGAATCCTAGAAGCATCTAGAAGTGATGGGTGTATTTGAATAAGTCTCCAAAGTGGTTCCCTAATGGCGTAGATTTAAGCATGGCCCTCATGGGAAGACACTTTGAAGAAGTCTACAAGAAGCCCCACAGGTGTGGTCATGAAGCCCAAAGTTGTTTGAGGAAAAAGAGGATGAACGAAATTGAAAATACATGTAAAAAAATCATAGATGGACAATTTGCGTCATGCCATTTCCAACGAAAGGTGGTACGTCACATGGTTCCTCATGATTGATAAGTTATTCCCTCTTAAAAATGAAGCCCTAAAGTATTGACGAGAAGTTACAAGTTGGCCACAAAATATATTAAGGAGAAAAATTTGTTGCAACAATAAGTCATAGGTCATCCCTAGAGTCAAATAAAGGAGGCACTTGGAAAAGTATAAATACACATCAAGAACCTCTCATTTTTTAATCCAAGAAAATGTGTGTTTGTGGTATGGAGCTAGCATTAGTGGGTCTATGCTTGTGCTAGGAGGATTGGTTATCTTAGCAAAGTGAATATGGACTAGGAGAAATGAGATCGAGGAGAGTGAAGAGTACGAAGGTGACTGTACCATCTTTCTGAGGTTATCTATGGGTTGTAGTGGAGAAAAGCGTGGATGTACGCGGGTCGGAGTGAAGCAAGGGGCATATGTACGCGGGTTGCAATGAAGCAAGGCATGGATGTTCGTGGGTTGAAAATGTATGAATTGCAGATATGTGAAAACGTTTTGAAGAAGGTACCATTCTCTTTATGCCAAAATTGATAAATGTTTGTTGTTCTGAGATTTGATGTACCAAGTTTTACAGAACAAAAAGGTATGTTATTCTATATATTTCGAGGCTTATATCTTGAAGGTCATGGTATATGCTTAAGGCATATCTTAGAGGTTATGGTACATGGTTTATGGCACATATTTTGGTACAAGGTTGAGACATATCATGAATCATATGGCATATGATTGAGGCACATATTTTGGTACATGGTTGAGGCATTTCATGAATGATATGGCATATGTTTGAGGCACATACTTTGGTACATAATTGAGGCATATCATGAATGATATGGCATATGTTTGAGACACATATTTTGGTACATGGTTGAGGCACATCATGAATGATATGGAACATGTTTGAGGAATATCTTTGGTACATGCTTTATGGATATTATGGCACATATATCTTGACACATGGTTTGATGCATATCTTGGTAAAGTTGGGAATATGTTTGAGAGATGTTCTTGGTGATAATTGCATATGATTTATGTTAGTGGATCTATATGTGTTGATGATGAGGTATCATTGTCAGTCATAGTTACAAAGATAGGTTATTTTTATGATGATGATGTATCAATATCAGTGACAGGTTGATTATCAGTGACAAGTTGACTATCAATGACAATGACATGTTAATTATTAGTAACAATGACATGTTTATTATCAGTGATAGTTTCAATGACAAGTTGAGTCTCCATTTATATTTCAGGAAGGAAGGAAGGGGCAAGGCAAGGGGGTCAGAGCCTCCTTCCATTTGGTGCTAGAGAATACAGGGAGTCATAGCTTCCTTTGAGTTGGTGCTCATAAAACTAGGGGGTTGGAGCCTCCTTCCAGTTGGAGCTGGAGAATTTGGGGAGTTTTAGTTTCCTTCTAGTTGGAGCCTATAAACAAGGGGTTGGATCCTCCGTCCAATCAGTGCTGGAGAATTTTGGAAGTTGGTGCTTCCTATGAATGTAATCTTCTAATATATAAGAAATCATTTTGTGGTTTTCTCTCATTTGGGTTTCCACGTAAAAATATCTTGTGCACTATGTATGATGTGATGCATTGTTGAATGATATTATTTATGGTTATATGTTTATAACATGTTAAATGCAATCATAAGTGAATGGAATCATTGATAATTTAATGTTGTGATTAAAAATGGTAAAAAGTGCTCAATACTGATTCACCCCCCCTCCCCTCTCAGTATTGGTGAATATTCCAACAATTGGTATCAGAGAAGGTCCTTTAGAAACATTCTAACCACTGGAAGTTAGATCATGGAATGCACGGATAATGTAACTCTAGTATTCATGGAGTGCACAAATAATGGAATGCCTATGTTTGATGGTCATGACTATGAGATATGGAGCCATATGTTGAAAGTATTTTTACAGGCACAGGGGTTTGATGTTTAGAAATTAGTTCTTACATAATACACTGCTTCAAAGAAACCTCTGAAGACTACAACCAAGAAGGAATTAAAAAGGAACAACAAAATATCAATGGATTCCATCTTGGATGCATTACCTTATTCAGTAAAATTCAAAGTGGGACAATGTTCATTAGCCAAAGAACTTTGAGATAAGCTACATAATATCTATTTTAAGGAACATCTTCTTGCAACCAAATATCTAGAGCATTATGAAGAAGAACTTGAAAATGAAGAAGAACATTATGAAGAAGAAGGTGAAGTAGATTTTGAAGCAGAACTAATCGCTTCTTTGAGTGAGGTAAAAAGAGAAAGGAAGAAAAACAAGTCTCTTGAGGAGGAATTGATCAAGCTAAAGGAGGATTCTCATAATCCAAACTAAAACTATGAATAATTCTAATTTATTATTATAAATTTAAAGATCTATTTGGAAGAAGCCAAAGTGATTGAAGAAACACTCAAAAATCAGTTGGGAGAAAAGCAGAATTTGGAAGCTAAAATATGTTAAGAACCAAATATTTGCATACAAAAACACCACAAATATTTAGAGAACAATATATAAAACAACCACTTTATTATATCAAAACCCTTAGGGTAGGGAAACACCATACAATGGATCCTATTATGGAAGGGATCCTCTCCTATTCACTTGCCTCTTCAAGGGGGCATCCTCCTATTGAGCTACAACTCACAATACAATAATTCTCTTCATATCCCATTGCATTGCTTGAATCCCTTTATATAGTGCTACCATCACATAAGAACATTCTAGAAGAGGGATCTTCTAAAAGTAAAACCTTCTAAGAATTCCTCTTACATAAATTATATCTAACTACCCATTTATTATATCTAACTATCATAGTGGGTCTTATTTAATAATATAGTAGACCTAGTCCACCTTACATTGAATGGCCTCCACTATTATCATTATGATCCCTCTGCTCCCCCCCACTACCTCTTTAGCTACCTAACATTCCATCCCTCTTATGAAAGCATTGTCATCAATGCTTGATGTAAAACTATATACTAGGGTCCCATGGATAAGTGTGGACCATAGTGTTGAAGTAGACTAGAGAATCAGGTTACCATGGATAAGTGTGGACAATAGTGCTGAAGTAAACTAGAGAACCAGGGTCCCATTGAGAAATGGAAGCCACCATGCTGAAGTATTCCAACCGCCATTGTAAACCAAGGTCTCATGTCCAATTGCTCATGTGAACTCCACACGAAAAATATTGACACCCAATAACCAACTAAAAATGATGCTCCCAATACTAACACCTATCATGTGGATTCAAATAAGAATATTCATCCACATAGTGGGAAAGGGTCAAAGTTGAATCTGGAAGGAACAATATTGTTGTAGAATATGTAGGTTGGACACTGGTAATCATATCTAGCTCATGATGTGTCACATTTATGTGTTCTACAGAAGGTGGACTAGAGTCATCAAATAAAAGATGGAAATGGTTGTCATCCCAGAAATGACAACTATCCATATACCAATCATCACAATCAGCCTCAAAATCATACCAAGCATATATTTCTTGATTATACTCATCCTTGATGTCTTCCATAAGAA
>JZKD02S2388925.1:137089-151586 GCA_000966675.3 Picea glauca | reverse complement strand
CCTGAAAATTGCAGATTTTAAAATGCAAATAACTTGATTTCCTAGACTCTGTTTCAGACAATTGTTTTTTTTTTAATTGGGTGTTTTTCTGAGAGGAACTCATATCTACAACCATTTATTTCAAATTTTGCACCAAAACATATAGAAATTGTCCGTAATGTCACGACCCTCTTTTTTTCTGAAAAAATAACTCTGGAAAAAATAAAAATATTTTCCCACACTTCCTGCCAAGGAAAGTGATCTAATACCACTTGTTAAGAACCAAATACTTCCATAAATAAAGCCACAAATATTCAGAGAACAATATAGAAAAAAACCACTTTATTGTATTAAAACCCTTAGGGTAGGGAAACACCATACAATGGATCATATTATGGAAGGGATCCTCTCATGTTCACTTGCCTCTTAGAGGGGGCATCCTCCTATTGAGCTATAGCTCACAATACAATAATTCTCTTCATATCCCACTACATTTCTTACACTTCTTTATATAGCTCTCTCTATCTCCTAGGAACATTCTAGAGAGTCTTCTCACATTTATTACATCTAACTACCATAGTGGGTCTTTATTAATATAGTGTACCTATTCCACCTTACATTGAATGACCACATTCTCATATATTAAATCACTTCCACTAATAATACATAGACACATTCGCATTGGGTACCTCCCTAGGTACCCCATATTACCTCCCTAGGAATTGACTCTTTTTTCTTCAAATCTGCAACACTTTGTGCCTTTGATTCAATAACCTCCTTAGCTTCTTGATTATGTCCTTGTAGTTTTGCTTCATCTCCTTCTATAGACTTTGCCTCTGATTCAACTTTAGACTCGGAAATAAATTCTTTGCTACCTTCCATGGGCCCATCTTTCTTACTAAGAGACTCATCCTGCAATGTAATTTTTTTTTCTTGTACCAAAACTTTAGAAACTTCTTTTGCGCATTAATATTAATGGTACCCACTGATTATATCCAAGGATATCCCTAAACAATGTCTTCATCACCCATATCTAGAACCTCAAAATATGAATGCAACACATATTTATCCATACTGAGCTATAAATATTTAAAAAGTTTAACATTTTCACCTGCAACCTGTGTGCTTTGAATATTATTTTCCAGAATTTGCAATCTATTAACCAACTGAATATTGATAAAATTTTGTTTGCAACTAGGGCTAATATAAACAATGGCAATTTCTTTATTAATACAACCATGAACTTGTAATATAGATTTTCCACATGAAAATAAACCCTTGGTGCTCTTTGTATCCTTATTTTTTCCATGAGACCACCTATCTAACAATAGTTTTTCAAATTCTTCATTGGATAGTGTCATCATCTCCTTATACTCAAGCGATTTCCACCAAATGGCAGCATCACCTTGTAATTTTTGAGCTACCCAATGGGGCCAATTCTCTTCCCATGTTAACTTTATTTCTTTAATGAATGCTTCAGTACTAGGACCATAACATTTCCCTATAAAATACATCTTGCTGTGAAAAAACCCAAAAATAGAACAAGGGTTTTAAAAATAAATCACTATAGAAAATCACGGTTTTTTTTCGGAAAAACCTTGAAAAACTGTTGAATTTAAAATGCTCATAAATTTACTTCCTGGACTCCGTTTCGACCGATTGTTTTTTGAAATTGGGTATTTTTCTGAGAGGAATTCAAATATCCAATTTGTTTGGCCAAATTATACATATAAATTTTCATATATGAACCTGAAATGCATCGCCCTCTTTTTTCCCTAGAATTTTTTTTTTTGCAAAAAGAGCAAAAATTCTTCCCTTCTTTGGCGAAGGAAAGTGATTTGATACCAATTGTTAAGTACCAAATACATGAATACAAAATACCACAATAGTACCAAATATATCTAAATATAATCACCACACATGATATATGAAACAATATAGAAAACCCTTAAGGTAGGGAAACACCATACAATAGATCCTATTATGGAAGGGATCCTCTCATGTTCACTTGCCTCTTCGAGGGGGATTCCTCCTAATGAGCTTCAGCTCCAATACAATAATTCTCTTCATATCCCATTACATTTCTTTAACCCCTTTACATAGTGCTATCATCACTTAAGAACATTCTAGAGGAGGAATATTCTAGAAGTAGAACCTTCTAAGAAGTCCTCTTACATTTATTATATCTAACTACACATTTATTTTATCTAACTATAATAGTGGGCCTTATTTAGTAATATAGTGGACCTATTCCACCTTACATTGAATGGCCTCCACTATTATCATTATGGTCCCTCTGGGCGCCCCCACTACCTCTCTAGCTACCTGACAAAACAGTATCACTAAGAAAGGAAGCATAGAAAAGAGAAGAAATTTTGACAAGTCATCTTAAGGAAATATGGAAGGACTTAAACAAGCTTGAAGTAGAATTTAATCAACAAGAAAGAAGACTTGAAGAATAATTCATCTCCTTGAAGAGGCAAAGAGAACGAAAGAAGTAATGAAGATCTAGATGATTAAGAAGGAAGAAGTTTGTGAGAAGTTTGAAGAAGAAGTCGTCACATTAAGGGTTGAAGTTGTTAAGCTTAGTAATAACATTGAAGAGGGAAAAATATATACACCGCCAATAAATAAAGTTGAAAAGAAAGTTTATAGTTTGTTGGAAAGGAAGAATGAAGAGAAGGCTAAGAGTTATGTGGAAGTCATTAGAGGCCCTATCAAGAAGGAATAATGTAATCCCTCAAAGGAGAACATTCCATAAATGGAGAAGACTCTAGAATAATATTACAGAAGAGATGGATATTGAAGAAGACCTTGTACTTCCATAAATCAAAGAATCTTCAATCATTATGAAGGAAACAATAGAAGAGAAGATTGTGATCAGATAAGGCATGGATTTAGAAGTGTTTGACAACACAGGTATTCCAACAGAGGACGAACACCTTCAGTAACCACTCACGCAAACAGATCAAATATCAACACACCAATGTTTTGACGTGGTAAAACCCCTATGGGGAAAAATCCACAACCCCAGCCAATGCAGCCACTTGGAGTAGTTTATTAAAGAAAAAGAAAAATATTACATAGAGATTTTACAAGAGAGTTTTTCACAATCAATCATCGGAAAATGACCCTCCATGCTCTTTAAATAGAGATCATGGAACAATCGGGTGTTAATCCATGGATCAATGGTTGTTAAGATCGAGGAGAATATGAACCGTCAGATCACTCTATGTCGAGAACATATCGTGACCATCGGATTTCCTAACTACAAATGCATACTAATGCATACTAAATAAACAAACTAAGAAACACTCTTTTACCTAACGACACATTAGCCTAAGTAGATCTTAACTAACTCCTAAGTATATAAATATCCTAACATCCCCCCTTAAGAACAACTTGGGATAGGATTGAAGGATTTACAATAGTGACACAATAGGAGAAGGAAGGAGGCATTAGAGCCTATCCCCCCTTAATGACAACTTCATGAACTCCTAACATAGATCGAAGTTTTGAAAACCTTGCTTATGTAAGAGACTTTGTAAAAATGTATGCAACTTGATCTTCTGTAGGGAAAAAGAGCACTTCAATAGCTTGATCATGAATGAGTTTTCTGATGAAGTGCATGTGTAGCTCGATGTGCTTGTTGCGCTGATGTTGAACTAGGTATTTGGCGAGCTTGATGGCACTCTGATTTTCACACCAAAGGTTGGTCGGATGTTTCTGTTGGAATCCAACTTCTGAAAGGATTTGTCGAAGCCACAAGGCTTCCTGACTTGCATTTACCATGACTCGATACTCTTCTTCTGCTGAAGAAAGTGCAATAGCCTGTTGTTTCTTACAGGCCCAAGTGATAGGTCCCGAACCAAGGATGGAAACATAACTTACAGTAGACTTATGATAATCAAGGTTGTCATCCCAATCTGAATCATTGAATCCAACCAATAAAAGATTCCCCCATGAACTGTAATGTATCCCAAACTGAACTGTACCACAAACATAGAAAAGTATCATTTTAGCTTCTTTCCAATGGATTTCATGGGGTGTTTTCATATACCAAGAAACAAGGCCAACACCAAAGGAAGTATCAGGATGGGTATGAGTCAAGTATAAGATTCTACCAACTAATTGATGGTACAGAGTGGCATCAACATCCAGAGAAGTACAGGTGGAATTAATATTGACTCCAGACTCGAAGGGAGAAGGGGTTGGTTTACAATTTTCCATGTGAAAGTGACGAAGAAGGTCACAAGCATACTTAGACTGGGAAAGAAAAATTCCTTCAGTGGATTGTAAAACTTGGAGGCCAAGGAAATAGTGAAAAAAACCTAAGTCTATCATTTCAAATTTCTTCTTAAGGTTGGTTTTCACATGGTTTAAATTGTTTGGGTCACTACCAGTAAGGATAAGGTCATCAACATAAAGGACAAGGATTATGAGATGTCTTCCTACTTTCTTGGTATAGATATTAGGATCGGAATGGCATCTAGAGAATTCGTTGTCAATAAGAAAGTTTTCCATTTTGGTATACCAAGCTCGAGGATATTTCTTAAGATCATAAAGAGATTTCTTAAGGCGACAAACAAGGATAGATTCATTCTCGACATAGTTAGGAGGTTGTTCCATGTAGATTTATTCTTGCAAATCTCTGTGCAAGAAAGAATATTTAACATCCATCTGATGGAACTCCCATTTATGTGAGCAGCAAGGGAAAGAACAAGGCGGATGGAATTAATTTTTTCTACAGAGGCAAAGGTTTCATTATAGTCAATTCCTTCAACTTGGGAAAATCCTTTGGCAACTAACCGAGCCTTGTGTCTTTCAACACTTCCATTAGATGCATACTTAGTTTTGTAGACCCATTTACATATGATAAGCTTTCTTCCTTTTGGAAGAGGTACAATATCCCAAGTAACGTTTTCCATTAAAGAACGATACTCTCCATTCATTGTTGTATCCCAATTTGGATGACCTGAAGCTTCTACAAATGTCTCTAGATCATAAGTCTCTGAAACTTGAGCCAAAAGAGAAGAGGCTCGCTAGAACTGTGAACATGTTCGATGCTGATATGAAGGATCACCGACAATATCACCAACTGCTTCTCATGTTGAATGAACCCATCTAGGAAGCGGTGGAGCTGGTGTTGGTTTAGGTTCAAAGGACTCATCTAGAGGAAGGTGAGAAGGAGGAGGTGTATTTTCATCTTCACTGTCATCATCTGAAGAAGAAACCAGAATAGGAATAGAAGAAGGAATAAACGTCAAAGATGGCTCATAGGCCAAATAAGGCACAATCATCGAATTAGGCTCGCAGGCCAAGAGATTTTCATCAAATTTAACATCTATTATAATAATAATTTTATTACAATGTGGTTGAAGAAGTCTATAACCTTTGACATCTTCAGAATAACCAACAGATATACACTTCTCACTTGTATGTTGCAATGCTTTCCTTTTCTCACCAGGAATGTGATCCCATGCTATACTACCAAATACATGGAAGTGACTTACATCTAGTTTAATTTTAGTCCAATATTCTTCCGGTGTTATATTTTTAAGAGTCTTTGTGGGAGTGTGATTTACTATGTAATTTTCACAGTTGATTGCTTCGTCCCAATACTTTAGACTTAATCCCTTAGATTGGATCATACAATTAGCCATTTCTTTTAATGTGTGTTTCTTTCTCTCAGCAACACCATTTTGTTGTGGTGTATATGGAACAGTATGTTTCATTTGGATTCCTTGTGTAGTGTAGTAACTTGTAAAATTATTGTTCACATATTCACCTCCATTATCTATTCTTAACTTTTAAATTTGATGTCCATATTGCTTTTCTACAAGGGCCTTATAGGCCAAAAACTTGTCAAAAAATTTGCTCTTAAGTTTTAAGAAGTAAACCCAAGTACATCTGGAAAAGTCATCAATGAAAGTTAAGAAATACTTGCACCCAAAAAACGAAGGAGAAGAAAGTGGACCACACAAATCACTATGAGCAAGTTGCAAAGGGATCGAGGCGTGCCAAGAGGCACGTTTGTCAAAATTTTCCCGATGATGTTTTTCGAGAACACAACCGACACAAACACCATCTCTGCATGAAACATGAGTAACACCAGTCACCATCTGTTGATTACATAGTTGTTGGAATGAACAATAGTTTAGATGACCAAACCACTCATGCCAAAGTTTTCTCAAGTCATCACTATGAGCAACAAAAAATGATGAAAAATATGATGACCCAAAGTTGTCAAACTTGTACAACTTGGTAATATCATCAAAAATTCCAGTCGCAAGAACATTCTTAGGATCTTTTAGATCCTTGATTACAACTTGGTGAGGTGAAAAATCTACGGTTTTACCTTCACTTGAACGAGTGATTTGATATACTGATAGAAGGTTACAAGAAAGACTTGGAACACATAATACATCATTGAAATGACCATTATCTACTTGAATTGTTCCAGATCCTACAACACTAAGAGATCTATCATTACCAACAAATATTTTCTTGGTGTTACATTCATTTAGAGAAGAAAATATGTATTTATCCTTAGCCATATGATAAGATGCTCCAGAATCAATAAGCCACACATCAGAAGAAGAAGTAGAAGTTGTATTGAATGAGAAACCAAAATCAGAAAGTGCATGTCCATGAGAAGAAGAAAAAGTAGAAGAATCAATATTGATGTTCTGTTTGTTCATCGCTTCTTCTAAATTTTCCATCTTCTTGAAATATTTGGACTTGTCATGACCATCTTTACCACAAAGGTTGCAATGTCTGTTAGTCTTCTTATTTTTATATTTTGCTCCTTTGTCACCATTAGGAGCTGAAGTTGTCAGAGTGGGTTTGGGACCCTTATGTTGCTTGGTGTTGTAGCGAGGATGTTGCTTCTTGGGATACTTGGGTTTATCTTTCTATTGGGAAACTAAGGCTTTGTTGGAGGTACCTGCAGTGATGATCACTCCAAGTTGTACAAGCTTATCTTCCTCTCTAATCAAAGAAACACAAAAGGAATCAAGAGTGGGTTTTTTATAAGTTGTTCCTAGAGCCTCTCTCATGGCGTAAAAGGTATATACAATCACAAAATATGCACTACCTAGCTTAGATATAATAAGATAGATTCAACGCTCTTCCTCCATCTTTATCTCACATTCTTCACATAAAATTATGAGTGTTTTAAACTTAGATAGATAGTCTCCAATGCAAGAAAAATCACTTAGATTTAAATTCAGTACTTGATTTTCTAATTTTTTTGCTCGAATAATATTGAGTTTACCAAACACAGTTTCAATCTTTTCTCAAGCTTCATCGGGGTCATCAATTTCTTTAAGGTGGAACCTTAAATCAAAAGAGATGGGAATTCCAATTAGTCCATGTGCTTCGTCACTTCTATTAGCCCATTTTAATTTCTTATCAGCATCAATGGGTTCTTTTTCCTTTCCCAAGGTAATCTGGTACAAGTCATTACTTCTTAATAAATCCTCCATATGAGATTTTCATTGGAAGTATTTGGTGCTAGTAAGAAAAATATTACTGGAAGCAGCCATATTAAATATGTAGATAATTTGGATTTAAAAACTGAAACTGATGATCTGGATGGAAATATCTCGAAAAATTGTGCGGTTTAAAAAAAAAGGCACTAAAAACGGACTTCGGATGTGAAAGTTATGCCCTTTTAAAAAAAGGCATAAACAGTAACCAAAGTACCACGTGGTGGTGTAAGTTGTTTTATGAAGTGACCCACTTTTATAAAGAGAGGTGGGGATCACTTTTACAATGAAATTACTTTATAAAAGAAAAGCTACATGCAAAATAAATAACTCTGAAATAAAATCTTAAATATACTTATAGTGATTCACTTTTATACTTGAAGTGAAATACACTTTACAATTTGAGCATGAAGTTTTTCAAAAAAAGTAACAAAAAGAAAGACTTGAACTCAAAACCTCTTACTTAATAAGACAACTTTTAACCAAATGGTCTAGCAAAACATATTGTATTGTTTAGCAAGAGGATTGGAGATGTTGTTTTTGTTGTTGAATACGGCCTTGGAGAGCGTGCTAAAAAAAACTCTTTTCACACAAGAAAAAAATTTCGCTTCTCAATGACAACTAGGGTTAGATCTCAGTTAGCTTACCTAGAAGATGCACTTTTTCCTATCTGTTTCTGATTTTCCAAGATCGCATAGGTTGCGAGGAAAAGAGCATACATAGATCTAAAAGAGTAGCAACCCGGAAACAAATAATATAAAACCAAAATAATACTCTACAAAAATTTAAAAAATGTGTATTCAGGCTTTATACCTCTGGATCTAACTTAAATGGTCGTATCTTGGGTAAACAAAAAAAATTTAGAGTGAAACGAAAAGTGTTCCTAAATGAAATAAGCGCTCCAGGCACAATGGAATAGTCCTCTCAGCCCATAAATGTACGAAAAAATGACAGAAAATGGAGATGAGGAAACTCGGCTTCACGATCTCGATCTACAATAGGAGCGGGTCTTCAAACAGGATCTGATACCATGTTCGACAACAGAGGTATTCCAATAGAGAACGAACACCTTCAGTAACAACTCACACAACTAGATCAAAGATAAGCACACCGATTTTTTGACGTGGTAAAACCTCTACAGGGAAACATCCATGGCCCCAGCCAATGCGACCACTTGGAGCAGTTTATTAATGCAAAAGAAAAATATTACAAAGAGATTTTACAAGAGAGTTTCTCATAATCGATCATCGACAAATGACCCTACATTCTCTTTAAATAGAGACCATGGACCAATCGGGTGTTAAGCCACGGATCAATGGTCGTTAAGATCGAGGAAAATATGAACCATCGGATCACTCTATGTCGAGAACATATCGTGACCATCAGATTTGCTAACTACAAATGCATACTAAAGAAACACACTAAGAAACACACTTTTACCTAATGATACAATAGACCACATAGATCTTAAGTAACTCCTAAGTGTCTAAATATCCCAACAATAAGGGCTACATCACAAAGAAGATCATTTACTTCCAGGTATCAAAGTTTATTTTCTAGTTATTATTTTACTTGTAATAACTTTGGACATAAAGTTGTTGATTGAAAATCTCATGGAAAAAATGTTCAAGAAATAAATGTTTATGTGGCTCCATACAATATTGAATGTTACAAATTCCACAACTATGGACACATAGATAGTGATTGTAGAATGATGATGGATACTTCCATGAAAGAAAACATTGATATCAGGTACAAGAAAATTTGGAGAAGGAAATAAAAACACTCCTAGAGATCATACTCACAGGATTTACAAAGTTGCAGGATCATGATGAATCTACATGTAAAGAGGAAGATGTCAAAATTTAAAATGATGATCTTGTAGTAGAGCGGGCTCATATATTATTCTAATCCATCCGGCTTGGAGACCCCCAGTAAATGTGAAAGTTGAAGAGGGGGAATCTAAGGAAACACTATTACATATTAGAGAACTATATTTCGAGCAGTATGAAGTGTTTGCAGATTTTGGGAAGGAAGATTTAGAATGACCTAATTGAATAAGTGCATAATGTCTCATGAAAGAATAAGAAGCAGTCTTTAGAACACATCCTCATGCAGGTATGATGAGGTCAGCTGTCAGAATATCATCGATACACTTTTGAGGCATAGAGGATTTCAAGTATGTATTCAAGAAGGGATACATTCAGTACAAATTCAAGAATGTGTACTTGTTGTAGACATGTAGAGTTTGATTTCCAAATTGAACAAACTAGTGGAAAAATTTGATTCATCTTGAGAAGCAGGAATATTCAAAGAAGTCTTTAGAATAGTAAAGTGACAGATGGGTCAACATTGTGTGCAATTGAGTATCATAGTCATGGATAGTTTAGTGACATATGGACATATATGAATTCATGAGATATGTTGTAGGTCTAGAATACAATACTTGACATAAACTAGAGAAGATACATGACAATGGATGAAAGCACGAGCTCAAGGTGAATTGCAGAAAGGAAGAAGGATGTGTTTTCATTAATTGTCAAGAGGGATGTTCAGTAAAGCATATGACTCAAAAAGAGAAGCATATTAACAGGTGGAACCAACTAGTCACATAAAGGAAAGTCGTGAAAAACACAGTAAGAAAGGAGAAGATAAACCATTAGGAGGATTTATACTATCAAGGGAAAATTATTGAATGATTATGTCATTGATGTCATCTCAGTGAAGACAACCTAAGATATGAAGACTTGAAGTCAAACAATAATTATTTTAATATACGTCAGTGATTACAATAACAGAAAGCACCAATGGACAATGAGCACTATAAGAGAGGAAACAAAGCACATAAAAGAATCCCCACATTGATCCACATGACATATTGGAAAAAAAATATAGTGGGGAGAGAAACCATCAGAGGGAGTTGCCCTTAATGTTAAAGGAGGAGAGAAAGAAAAAAAGTGCGAAAGAAAGATCAGAAGCATGCAGACAGAGGGAGAGATATTATTAAAAGAAGGTATACTTTCAGAGGGAATCACCCTTTTCCATTGATGTCAAAGGGGGAGAGAAAAATCAAAGTGCATGAAGATAGGTGGAGAAATGGTCACAGTGGGAGCATGAGTGTTGCCATCACTGCCAAAGGGGGAGATTTTTGGAAAGTTGGTTTTCATTGATGTCAAACCTAGAAGAAGTCCAGAATCTCAGAATCCCCTAGAAGTAATGGGTGATGTCAACCCTAGATGAAGCCTATAAGCCTTTAGAAGTGATGGTTGTATTTGAAGAATTATTCAAAGTGGTCCCCTTATGGTGTAGCTTTAAGCATGGCCCTCATGGGAAGACGCTTTGAATAAGTCTACAAGAAGCCCCAAAGGTGTGGTCATGAAGCCCAAAGTTGTTTGAGGGAAAAAAGGATGAAGGACATTGAAAATAGATGCAAAAACCTCATAGATGGACAATCATCATCATGTCATTTCCAATGGTAGGTGGCACGTCACATGGTTCCTCATGGTTGAGAATTTATTCCCTCTTAAAAATGAATCCTTGAAGTATGGAAGAGAAGTTACAAGTTGGCCCCAAAATTAATTAAAGGAGAAAATGTTGAAAGTCAAACAAATGAGACACTTGGAAAAGTATAAATACACATCAATAACCTCTCATTTGTTAATCCAAGAATATGTGTGTTTGTGGTATGGAGCTAGCATAAGTGGGTCTGCACTTGTGCTAGGAGGATTGGTGATCTCAACAAAACAAATTTGGCCTAGGAGAAAGGAGGTTGAGGAGAGTGAAGAGTATGAAAGTGATTGTACCATCTTTCTAAGGTTATATGTGGGTTTTAGTGGAGCAAAGCATGGATGTGTGTGAGTCGCAATGAAGAAAGGAATGAACGTTTGTGGGTTGATAGTGTATGAATCAAATATATGTGAAATTTTTTGAAGAAGGTGCCATTATCTTGATGCTAAAGTTGAGGAAGGCATGTTGGTCTGAGATCTGATGTATCGGGTTTTAAAGAATGAAAATGTATGTTATTCTATATATTTTGAGGTTTGTATCTTGAAGGTCATGAAATATGCTTAAGGCATATATTAGAGGTTATGGTACATGGTTTATGGCACATCTTTTGGTACACAGTTGAGGCATATCATGAATGATATGGCATATGTTTGAGGCACATATTTTTGTACATGGTTGAGACATATCATGAATGATATGCCATATGTTTTAGGCACATCTTTTGTGACATGGTTGAGCCATATCATGAATGATATGGCATATGTTTGAGGTACATATTTTGGTTCATGGTTGAGGCATATCATGAATGATATGACACATGTTTGATACATATCTTTGGTACATGATTTATGAATATTATGGAACATATATCTTGGCACATGGTTTGATGCATATCCTGGTAATGTTGGGCATATGTTTGAGAGATGTTCTTGGTGATATTGGCATATGATTTATGTGAGTAGGTATGGATTTGTTGATGATTATGTTATGATGAGGTATTAGTGTCATTGATAGTTACAGTGACGGGTTATTTTGATGATGATGATGATGTATCAATATCAATGACAGGTTGATTATCAGTGATAGGTTGATTATTAGTGACAGGTTGATTATCAATGGTAGGTTGATTATTAGTGACAGATTCACTATCATGGGTAGTGACAAGTGGATTATCAATGACAATGACAGGTTGATTATCAGTGACAAGTTGACTCTATATTTATATTTCAAAGAGGAAGGAATGGGCAAGGAAAGGGGGTTGGAGCCTCCTTCTAGTTGGTGTTGGAGAATACATGGATTTGTAGCTTCCTTTGAGTTGGTGCTCATAAAATTAGGGAGTTGGAGCCTCCTTCCAGTTGGTGCTAGATAATATAGTGAGTCGTAGATTCATTTGAGTTGGTGCTCATAAAACTAGGGGGTTGGAGCCTCCTTCCAATTGGAGCTAGAGAATTTGGGGAGTTGTAGCTTCCTTTATGTTGGATCCTGTAAAAAAGGGGTTGAATCCTCCTTCCAGTTGGTGCTGGAGAATTTTAGAAGTTGGTGCTTCCTGTGAATGTAATCTCCTAATATATAAGAAATCATTCTATGGTTTTCTCCCATTTAGGTTTTCATGCAAAAAATCGCATGTGCACTGTGTATGATGTGATGCATTATTAAAGGGTACTCTTTATGGTTATATGTTTATAGCATGTTGAATGCAATCATAAGTGAATGGAATCTTTGATAAGTTAATGTTTTGATTAAAAATAGTAAAAATTTCTCAATACTGATTCACCCCCCCTTCTTAGTATTGGTGAATATTCCAACACACCATGTCCCCTCTCCTAACCTCCCTCAACCAACAAGTTTGAGACCTTAGAAAATGGATGAAATAAGTGAAAAGGGACTATGTTTCAATTGTGACAACAAATACAGTAAGGGGCATAAATGGAACAAGAATAAATTATTCTACATATACTATGAAGGGGAAGAATATCAAGAGTTGGAACCATCACAAGATATAGAACTAGAAGATACTACTCCAATGATATATTTCCATGCATTGGTCAACATCATTACTCTGCAAACCCTCAAGATACAAGGATGCATAAAAAATAAAAGGGTAACAATGTTGATTGATTCTAGTAGTACCCATAACTTCATCAATTACAAATCAACAAAATATCTCAATTGCTCAGTATATCCAACACCAAAGTTTTGAGTAATGATTATAGATGGAAGTACCATAAAATTTTCTAGGAAGTGTCATAGTATTAAGCTCAATATGGGGGAGTATATATTGGGTAGCCCCATGATTTCCATCCAAATGGGTGGTATTGATGTTGTATTAAGGGTCCAATGGTTACAATCATTTGGAACAATAACCCTTAATTTTCAAGATCTTTTCATGAGATTTTCCTCAAAAGGAAATGAAATTGAGCTTAGAGGTATTCAAGGGAAACCATCTAAAGTGATAATCTCTAATAGCATGAAAACAATTACTCAAAAAAGGAAAACATGGTGTAATTGCACAATTATTCTCACTAGATGTTCAAACATCTATATCATATGTTCCAATGGATCTTCAAATCATTATCAACAACCATTCCAAGATATTTGGAGAGATGCCTAAGGGTCTTATGTTGGCTCAATATCATGATCATGTTATTCATTTGCAACCTGAAAGTGTACCACCTAACATTAGGCCTTACAGGTATCCATATGAACATAAGAGTGACATTGAGCGTATGATCCAATAAATGTCTTGGCATCATTCAACTAGCCAAATTTCTTTCTCTTCACCAGTAGTGATGGTTATGAATAAGGATGGTTCATGGAAAATATGTCTAGAATATAGACAACTCAACAAAATTACCATCAAAGATAAGTTTCCTATTCCTATCATTAATGAATTATTAGATGAATTGCATGGAGAAAAATTCTTTAATAAGTTGGATCTTTGTTCGGGATATCATCAAATTAGAATGAGGCAGGAAAACAATCCCAAAATAACATTTAAAACACATGAGTTTTTTATTATGCCATTTGGACTTACTAATGCAACTTCATCATTTCAAAGTTTGATGAATTCTATTTTCAAACCCTTCCTTAGAAAATTTGTGATAGTATTTTTTGATGACATACTAATCTACAACAAATTGTGGGAAGAACATACACAACATGTTGACAAAGTATTACAACTTTTGGAAGAGAAACAACTTTATGCAAATCCTTCCAAGTGTGCCTTTGGGGTTCAAGAAGTGGAATATTTGGGTCATATTGTATTTCATGAAGCTGTAAAAGTGGACCCTAGCAAAATTAAATCTATGAATAAATGACCAATTCCCAAAACCTTGAAGAAACTTAGCGGATTCTTAGGATTAATAGGTTATTACCACAAGTTTGTCAAGAACTATGGTCAAATAATTGTTGAAATAATGTAACTGCGAAGAGCATTCTTATTTTGTTATTGGATTAAATCCCCATTGTGGATTAATCATGTCATTATTATTATTTTTATTGTTAGGTTAATCCCCATTGAG
>JZKD02S2388925.1:62059-102499 GCA_000966675.3 Picea glauca | reverse complement strand
ATGATTGTCAATGATTAATTTAAGTATTAATTAACTCATTAATTAATAAGGTAAAGAAATAAAAGGAGGATAATAAATTATATTATTAAATTAAGTTATGTACCCGAAAAGGGATTACATTTTAACTACAAGAGGATAAAATAATAATAAAAGGGATAAGAGGCATTAACGACGAAAGGATAAGAAGGTAATAAATGGGTTAGGTAGGAAATAAATGAGGGGGAAGTCGGTGAAGGAGGGATATGGAGGGGAAGGAGGTTTACGAGAAGGACATTCTGCGAGAGATTGGGGATGCATTTTGGGAGCTCTGGGATTTGCAGAGAGAAGTGGAGTTTTGGAGTGGGATTGTATCAGTTAGGAAACGGGGTTGCTAGAGGTTTTGGGCACGGGGGCCAGGATATCCATATGATATCCTGGAGCTAGGAAGTTACCTAGTTGGCAGGGAGGAACTAGGTTTTGGGCAGTGTTTTACAGTGCAGCAGCGGTCAAGAAGGCATTTGGACAAACGGAGGGTTATTAGCATCAGGTTCAAGTATTTATTTAAAATTATGCATTGTTTTTTTATTATGTTTAATTAATTTTATTATTATTGATAAATTTGAATGCGAATGTGCTAAATGAATGAAACTCTTGAATTTTACTGCTATGTTTAAAATAAATGGTTGTTTAATTTAATTCGGCCATTACATGTAAAGGCCCACGTGCCCTAACCCATTACAGCACGCGTATACATGTTGGTTGACTCACAACAACCCGCGTGTACCTACAAAAGCACGAAAAAAGAAAAGTTGTCGACGGAACAAAAAGCTATCGGTGAGTTAACTGAAACTCCTGGCCATGCATGGTCGAGGGTTCGTCCAAAACCCTAGCTCCTTCTAGCTTATAAAAGAAGGGGTAGGGGTACCATTTGGGAGAGGAAAAAATATAGCGAAGAAACTCTGCCCATTTACGTATTCCATTGTCCCAACCCTTTAGCCTTTCCTCATGCCAAAGGAGATTTAACGCAAAGTAGTTGAAGGACAGAAGAAGAAGAGCCCAGGATCAAGTTCAAGGAGCGGTGGTCGGTCTCAACTTTTGTAAGTTGACTCACTTTAAGTAATAAAGAGAATTTTTTTCCCGTCCCAATTCATGAACTTTCTATGGTTTGATGAGTTTATTTTTTATTTCTAACCCTTGAGTACAGAAGTAGCATGCATGCATAGTTGTTGTTTGTCTTGAGTGTAGGTCATCTTTGGAAGGAGCATTGCGAGCAAGTAATCAAGCACAACGGAGGATTAACATCGAATGTCGGTAATAAGGTAGGTGGTCCTTATCAGTTTCACCCTCATACCCCAGAATTCAATGACCAACAAGGGTCTTTTGAAGCGACCGAACCCGTCTATGGCGGTGGCCACAACCCCCTTCACACCTAGTGCGACAGGCCCTCCGTTCTCATACGGTATGCCTAGTTCGGGTACAAGTCTTGTACTAACCCACTCCACTTTACAGAGTTTGGGTCTAGGGGCAGAGAGCTCTAGCGCTCCTCTACAAGGTCACCTTGGGGGCACTCTTGTCCCTTTTAACGCTTTTCCTTACGCAGGAGGTCATATCCCTCCTTCGTCCCCTTCGTTTGGTGGTCTGCATCAGCAATCCACCGGGAAACCCACACACAATAGTTTATTTGGAGCGGGGTGTCAGGGACCACCTTCGCACAATATGCTGGTAGGTTTGACACCGTTTTCTTGGAACAAAATGTTTGGTAACAACAATTTCGTATTCTCAAAATACGTAACACCCAAAGTTTCTACCTTGATTAAACTCTTCCACCGTCTCTTCAAAATACCCTTTCTAATGTCTCTTCAAAAGACCCAAACATCTGTTAAGACTCCAACCGGTTTCTCACCTTTTCAACTCGTTTACGGGCTGGAGGCAGTCTTGCCCATCGAATGTCAGATCCCATCTCTAAAATTGGCAGTACAATTATTTCCAGACACTTCTCCGCTTGAAGAACAATTAGTACACCTTGAGCAGCTCAATGACCGAATAATCCAAAATTCTGGGGATGTAGGTAATATATAGGTATGGCTTTATCTTACGTCAAGGGGTATGAGGGTGAAACTGATGATGTGTAAAAGACGAAAGAAAAAAGTGGGAGTGCCGCGAAATGGTACATCGAGCTCGATCGCTCAAAATACTCTTCTTTTGGCGAACTGGCGACTCATTAGAAAGGGTCTTTTGAAGAGACGTCGGAAGAGTTTAATCAAGGTACCAATCCCACCAGCATTCCTGCTTGAGTGGTTCCTTACGTCTTTGGTCCCACAGTTATCCAAAGATGTCGTGACATCCGGAGTTTTCTTCGAAGAAGATGCCATCATGAGGGCTCAACAGTTTGAGCTCATCTATTCTCACTCTGGTTTATTATACAACATCTTGCCAGATGCACCATGTTCGATACTGGATAAAACTAGATAGAGAGTTGGACCACATGCCGATGGTATTGTTGGTTCAGCACAAACCAAGCCCACTGAGCAATTGACAAAACAGTTGCAACAGTTATCCATACAACACACAACGGCCAGCCAAACTACTGCTTTGGCTACTCCCCCTACCCAAATGTCGGAAGTACACACCGTGCAGTCGACTAACCCAAAGGCCACCCAGCAGCCTGAAGGAAAGAAAAAATAACGAAAGAAGGGTAAGGGGGATAAAAAAACCATTGATAATGCTGGCGGGGATAACACGGAAAAACGGAAGGCGAGGTATCCATGCAACTTGTGCGCGGAAGAACACCCGACCCATCTTTGTCCTCAACTTGCAGAGGCTCAAAAGTTTGTCACACAACAACAACAAGCAGTGTTGACTAATCCCTTTCAACATGGGAAAAATCTAACTCAAGCCTCTACAAGCACAGAAGGGGGTAGCCAAGAAACCTGCTCGCCTCCAAACAATCCCTCATCCGTGAACGTATATATGGTTAGGGGTGATGCTTTCATATCAACTAGAGCGCACGACTATAGTAAACCAAGCGCTTCTGAGAAGGGTAAAGAAGTTGATCTCCCATCTCTTCCTCTACAGATTGAGAAGATGTTGGGAGAAACAATGACATGCATTCCAAAGGGTGCATTTAAAAAAACTTCTCACAACCCAAACGCAAGGGCTGCCCAGAATTACTCGGTGGTGGAGGATTTATCACAAACCCCTTGTGTGATGTCTGCTTTGGAGGTCCTCCAAAGCTACACTGCTCAGAGGAAATCCTTGTTAACCGCTTGGGGCTCTACTGAGACTTGTAATCCGGGCACCATCATGTTATATACAACCGACTTAAAACCTCGTTTGCCTTACCACGTAGTGTTTCAGATAGTAGTGGCTCATCCCACAAAAACTTTTACCTGGAATATCTTATGCACGGTGGTCGACGAGGGAACCTTGACATGCGTTATGTCCTCAGCATGCTGGAAGGCCATTGGCCATCCAGTTTTCTCTCCATCACCTACTCTCCTCACTGCTTTCGATGGTCATTCATTCCGACCACATGTCATCATTCCTTCTTTCCCCGTGCAGTTAGAAGGGAAAACCGTGTGTGTCGAAGTAGAGGTAGTCTATTCTCCCCGCGACTATAACCTCTTGTTAGGATGGAGTTGGACTTATGCTATGAAAGCTGTGGTTGCTACAGTTTTTCAAGTCTTGTTGTTTCCACACGAGGGTTGGATAGTGACCATCGATCAACTGTCTTTCTCCAGACCTGGCCCAGCTTTGGGGGCATCCACGGTCCCGATGATTGATAATCCTTAACCAGGTGTCGTTAACGTAGGAGTTGGTTTGTGCCCATCCTTGATGGGTACCATCGATTACCCACCTCCTCACGATTATATCAAATTTATATCTAATCACCATAAGGTTGATATTTTTCAAGTTTCATCGTTCCGCATGACTTACTTTGAGGATCCTTGGATTCTTCATTCCCCATCATCCACGATGGATGAGATAGGGCACTTAGGCATGTCATTGCCCTTGTCTGCCGCTGAGGTAGCGTACTCTTTAGTCCAGCAAGTTTCAGCTAACCTTGATCCGACTCCTGCACAAGAGTTAGATCCACTTCTAGAGCCTATTTGGGCTCAGGGTTCTCTCACTAACGTCGATTCATTAGACTTAGTCTTGCCTTCTGACGAAGCAGTAATCGAAGCAATGACTAGTCCGGACAAACCTTGGGAATATCTTCATCACAGATCATATTTTCTCCCAGAGTTAAGCCGAATCGAAGTAGGAGAATTCACCGTTACCATAACAGGATATCAGCCGTGTCCTATTAATATCTTAGCTACGCAGGAAATTTATGGTGAGGGAAATATGGCGACTATCGCTGACACTATACCCATAAACATCTCCCGAAACCCTGACATCGTAGAGAATGTCTTCGCCGGAGCGAATTGCTCCCCCGAAGAGATTCAAATTTACACGGATCTTTTCAAAGAATTCTGCGACATTTTTGCCTGGTCTTATGAGGAAATGCCAGGTATCGATCCTAAAATAGTTGAACATGAAATCAAAACATATCCTGATGCCAAGCCTGTTCGAAAAAAACTTCGTCCAGTCAATCCCAAGAAAGCAGCAACCATCAAGATTGAGGTTGAGAAATTGCTAAAAGCAGGTTTTATTTATCCTATCCACTTGACTCAATGGGTGTCAAATCCTGTGCCAGTTAATAAAAAACAAGGCACGATTCGTGTATGTACCGATTTCCGTGATTTAAACAAGGCATGTCCCAAATATAATTTTCCAACACCATTCATTGACCAGATCATTGATGAATGTGCCGGTTGTGAAGCCTTTTCTTTCATGGACGGTTTTTCGGTATATAATCAAATTCAAATCAAACCCGAAGACCAACATAAAACGACATTCATTTATCTGTGGGGTACATTCGCATATTGTAAGATGCCTTTTGGCCTTAAAAATGCTGGAGCCACATTCCAGCGGGCCATGTCTTTTGCTTTTCATGACCTCAAGCATATAGTCGAGGCCTATCTAGATGATTTAGCATCGCGTTCTCGCAAGTGAACGGATCATCCCACACACCTTAGACTAATCTTTGAACGTTGTCGCTACTTTAGGATTCGCTTGAATCCAAACAAGTGCAGCTTCTGCGTAACGTCAGGACGTTTGTTAGGTTTCATCGTATCAACAACAGGGATCATGGTCAATCCTCTTAAGGTGGAGGCAATAATCCAGTTGCCCCCCCCACACACAATCCTACGACTTCAGAGTCTACAAGGCAAGGCGAACTTCTTACGACCCTTCATCGCCAACTATGCCAAAATCACCAAGGGATTTATGCGTTTACTAAAGAAATATGTTTCCTTTTTCTGGGATGAAGCCGCTTAACGCTCTTTCGACGCATTAAAACACGCCCTCACAACCGCACCTCTGCTACGGCCACCTAACTATAACAAAGATTTCTTATTATATCTGGCTACCGCAGAGTCAACCATTGGCATGGTTTTAGTTCAGGAAGACGATTCATTCTTAGAATACGTGATCTATTACCTGAGCCGAGGCCTCGTAGGACCAAAACTCAATTATTCTCATATCGAAAAACTTGCGTTGGCAGCAGTTCATGATGTTCAACGATTCCGTCACTATGTTATGTTTCGCAAGACCACCGTCATTGTTGTCATGAATCCATTCCAGTACATGTTGACACGATGAGTTATAGGCGTAAAAATCAGTAGATGGATAGTCATCCTCCAAGAATTTGACTTAGACTTCATTTCAACAAAGCCCAAGATGTCATTGGTCTTCGCAATGCTTATTTCAGAACTTCCGGTTGAGTCAGGTGACATTGTGCCTGAGGAATCACCTATCCAGGGAGATATGTTTTTGATTACATCTTTAGACCCTTAGTATGGAGATATACTTATCTATCTCCAGACTTTGAAATGCCCCACCTCTGCTTCTCGTGACGAGCATCGACGGATACGCCATTAGGCTAAGAATTATCTCATACTCGATGATACGTTGTATCAGAGAGGTGTAGACTGCATCCTAAGTCGATGTCTCACTCATGAGGAGGCCATCATCGTGCTCAACGATTTCCATATTGGAGCTTGTGGCGGTCATTTATCTGGGTTGACAACAGCCCAAAAGATTCTACGAGCAGGTTACTTCTGGCCGACACTTATCAAAGATTGTATCGAATCGATCAAGAAGTGTCATCCATGCCAAATCTTCTCTCGAAAGATGAGGGCCCATCCCGCTCCTATGTTTCCTGTCATCACAGTTGGTCCCTTCACTAAGTGGGGGATTGATTACACTACATGCAACCCCCCGTCAGCAAGGGGGCACCTCTATATCATCGTAGCCGTCGACTACTTCACTAAGTGGGTCGAAGCTATGCCAACGTTTAAAGATGATGGATAGACTGGAACTCTCTTCTTATTCAACCATATCATAGCAAGGTTCGACGTCCCGAGAGAGATTGTCACTGACCATGGCAATCACTTTCAGAACCAAATGATGACCGAATTAACATCAAAGCTTGGGTTACGGCAGTAACATTCATCACCTTACTACCCCCAAGCCAATGGGCAGGTGGAAGTTGTAAACAAAACTCTTAAGACTATTCTACAACGAACTATCAACTCAGCCAAGTCAAATTGGCATTTGATTTTATACTCGGCATTATGGGTTTACCGAACATCTGTTAAGACTGCAACTGGTTTCTCACTTTTTAACTTGTTTACAGGCTGGAGGCAGTCTTGCCCATCGAATGTTAGATCCCATCTCTAAAATTGGTAGTACAATTATTGTCAAACACTTCTCCACTTGAAGAACGGTTAGTACACCTTGAGCAACTCAATGAGCAGCGTCGCGATGCGGCCCTGGCCAACAAGGCTCACAAACATAAGGTCAAGTGTCAGTATGATAGGTCCGTTCATCCTCGGATTTTCTCTGAAGGCAACCTTTTCCTGGTCTATGACCAATATAAGGACCCTATGGGGACATGAAAGTTTAAACCCATGTGGTTCAGACCCTTCATCATAAAAGAGGTATTAAAAAATGGCACTTATTGTTTGGTTGATTTTGAAGGGAATGCTTTGGTGGAGCCTAAAAATGGGCTCTACCTCAAGAAGTATTACTTATAGGCAGGTCACTGTGGGTAACTTTCTGTAATATATGTATAGTCTTTGTACTATTACTTTTTAAGTTCCTTTTAAGTGTTATGGACGTGTCATTGATGTTATCTTTCGTCAATATGGCAGATGTCAAGTGATTTCGAGGTGTTCGTTGGGTATGCAGAGGATGCTAGTCGGCACACGCGGAGGCTTGCCTCTGCATCTTGGGTAATCTTTACACCTCAAGGCCAGTTGTTATCTTTCGGACGTATATGCTTAGGTGACACCACAAATAATGTCGCCGAGTATAGTGCAGTTATTGAGTTGCTTCGTGACGCCTTGCCATTGAGTATCTCTCATCTCCGGGTCTATCTCGACGCTCAACTGGTTGTGTCGCAACTAAACAGAGTATACCAGGTTCATGATCCAACTTTACACCGACGATTCCTTAGGGTACGTCTCTTAGAACGAAACTTTGATTATATTACATATTTTCATGTTCCTAGGAGATTAAACCAAATTACAGATACTCTAGCTAATCAAATTTTAGATTGGCATCTTGCACATATATGAAAGAACGTTGACATAAGCATGTAAATACATTTTTTCACACGCGATCCTTAAGACACAAAAGATAAAAAAAACCATATATAACATCATAAAACAACCAGAGTACATAGATGGATGCAAGCACCTAAAAAATGGGACTAATAAACGAGTCACAGGGCTTATGCCCTCAAAACATATATACAAGTAAGTGCTTGTGGCACGTCAAAAGTTTAAATAGGTTCAGGGCCTATGGGCCCTGTTATAATAGTCCACAGCATTGGCTAAACGCCTAAATAATTGAACCCACATCCGAGGTGCCCCCACGACGTGAGGTTGCATGGATGGCGGCAGGTCCTCTATCTCTGCCATCGGGACTGTGCGAGTGAGTGCAGTGAAGTTCCGCTCAACTCTTCTAAGGACTCTCTCAGCCTCCCCGGCTGGGAGCTTCTCTGCTACTGTTTTTCCTCCGGCGGTGGAAGCTGCGGATTCTGGCCGAGGATGACGCCTGTTTCGTGCATAATCGACAAGTCGCACGGGTCCCACATCTGCATGAAACAAACATTTACCCGTCAAATACATTGGCATATAAAAAAAAATGATATATATCACAAAAATGACATAAAAATTACATATGCAAACAAAAAACTACAAAGGTGGAGACTTACCCATCTCCCCTTGCTCCTCACCAGGAGGCACGGGTATCTTAGGATATCTAGAAAAATCTATCCCTGCATATGGGTAGTCCTCGATCACAGGGATCTGTCGTGATAGCCACACAAAGAATGCATCATCGAAGGATTCATTGGTCCTTCCACCACCCTGTCACGGCAGTAATACTGCCCATCTACACACTGCAGGAAATGAGGCCTAATGTCCTCGTACTACTTCCCGAGGGCTAAATCTCGGAAATCTCTCGAAGAAAAATGAACACAAGATCGTCCCGAACCCGAAATTCCTTTGTGTCCACTGTCGGCAATCTGTCAATTGCCTCTTCATGCACTCCAGTCATGTAGTACTCCAGTCAAAAATCTGTGCATTCAAGCACTGGATCGCATAGTTTATCTGTGCGCGAGAAGCCTGATGCAAGGCTGCAGAACCGGTAATCCACCCAATCAGTAATAATATCGCCTACAATGATAGGTTAGTGATTCAGGAGTTATATGGGAGGGATTTGATCGGTTATTGGGACACTTTTTGAGTTTTGAGAAAAAATTTACGGTCCATAATTTTTTTTCCAAGAATCAACTTGAGAATATAGGTTAGGTTATTACCCCAACTTTTACGTCTCGTTGTTTTTTTCCTCTGCTATAGGATCGATCCCATCAGGTTGTGGCACAGAACCATCATATCTGCTTTAGAAGTGTCGCAACTTGGCGGTAGAGCTTACCAGAACATGGATTCCCTAGGTAGGTCCTGGTTGCATTATGGTGTCCATGTTGTATCTCAAACAATGTAGGCTCGGGAGTCCTTATAGTCTTTCCTGAATATGAGTTTGAGCCTTATTTGCATGATTCTTCTTCGCTCTTTGTCTCACCCTCAGGACTCCCAAAAAACATAAACGGTTCTCATTTTAAGCCCTTTTCAGACCCTCTAAAAATGAAAAGATTGTCGAGCGATCTTGTGGCCTTTCACGCTCGTTAAAATGAAATTTGAAGTCACGTCTGTCCGGCGGTAGTTTACCCCTTTTTCAGTCCGGACAATCAACTGTACGAACAAAGGTATACTCTATCGAATTTTTGTTCTTTAGAAGAGTACTCTCAGGTATAATTTTATCCCTTTTTCGGGCATGAGGGACTAAACTTATGAAAAAGAAACCCCCACGGAGTCCATAATTAAGCTCTTTTCAGACTCCCTAAAATTGAAAAGATCACCGAGTGACCTTATTCTTTCACACTCGTTAAATTGGTCCAGAAGGATATTCCTGACGGAGTCCATAATTAAGCTTTTTTCAGACTTCTTAAAAGTGAAAAAATAGCCGAGTGATCTTGTCCTTGTCACACTCATTAAAATGGTTTTGAATCGACGTCTAATCGGTGCTAGTTTATCCCTTTTTCGAACCGACTAGACTATCTTCGAAAAAGGTTCCCCAACGGAGTCTCCTTTTATGTTTTTTCAGACTCTCTAAATATGAAAAACCACCGAGCTTACCTTCTCTAGGCTCATTAAACTTACATCGAAGGACGTTACCATTGTGTGTTCTATCAACCGCATTTGCATACCTTATCCACCAGCCTTGTGACAGTTTGCTTCTGCGTTTTAACACCTTTGGCCGACGAAGGATTTTTCTTGAGTATCATTATACTAGAACATCAGTCTTGTCCTTGTGCCTTGAGCTTGTATGTTTTCAATACTCGTTCCTCCATTGTAACATAATACTCATTTATTTATTTTTCCAAAATTATCGAAAAGAACAAAAAAATCAAATATACCCCCAAAAGAGGAAGGGAAAAGTATTTTCTTTATTGGCAGCATAATGAGTCGCCCTTGGATAAATCACATATATCCGATTGTTCATCGGACTATGGGATGTAGTACGACCTTAGCAAGCTTTTCTCATTATATAGAGTTGTGTCCTCCACCATTTGGTTATTCTTCCAAACATATGGAGAGTTTGCGTTGCCTCCTGCTTCGTAGACTTATGATTAACATATATGCTTCCTGAGTCTCATCACGTATCGTGCTATTGTCCAAGGGAAGTTTGTCACTAAGCCTGATTTGTCCCCTCTGCAAAATGTCTCTTGTCCGCATACTCGGCCATCCCGAACATCCAATCAAGTCCTTGTTCGAAATCATTAAATCCTTCAGTCTGATCATCAATATTATCACGTCAATGACCGATGAGCCGTCGAAGACCTCTGGGTAGTGCAGTGGTACACTCATATTACACTCCTACCCAAGTTTTGAAGATTTTGAAGTTGTTGCTCGAGCTCTGAAGATCTCATTTCTAGCCATTAGGCCGAATCAGCTTCTGGAAGATGGATAATCTATATGTATATCTTTCTGATTTCGAGATGTAGCTCCGCTGTGTATTGTTCGCGACTACTCTTTATAGTTATTTGACATGGATCTATAGTGTATTTGATTGGTAGCCATGGTTCTATTTTATCCCAAGCATGGGTATGCCCGCCTCGGTGAGACATTTGTTATTTTGCATATGGCACCTCCTGGTTCTTGATCCTTGGGCTCAATCGTTCGGCACATCAGTAAAGATTGGTAATGTATTTCGGCCATCAAATGCTCTTCTGAACTCACACATTAGGGGGCATCTGTTATAACCCTAAATTTCACCACATATTCTTACCTGGCATTAGGCCAACTCATTTCCCTTCTTTGCCAAAACTCTGTTGAACAACTCTTTGAAAATCCTCTTGTGTAAAGGCCCACGCGCCCTAACCCATTACTGCACACATGTACATGTTGGCTAACTCACAACAACCCGTGTGTACCTACAAAAGCATGAATAAATGAAAGTTTCCGACGGAACAAAAAGCTATGGGTGAGTTAACTAAAACTCTCGGCCATGCATGGCCGAGGTTTCGTCCAAAACCCTAACTCCTTCTAGCCTATAAAATAAGGGGTAGGGGTAGCATTTGAAAGAGGAAAAAATATAGCAAAGAAACTCTACCCATTTACGTATTCCATTGTCCCAACCCTTTAGTCTTTCCTCATGCCGAAGGAGATTTAACACAAAGAAGTTGAAGGACAGAAGAAGAGGAGCCCAGGATCAGGTTCAATGAGCGGTGGTCGGTCTCAACTTTTGTAAGTTGACTCACTTTAAGTAATAAAGAGAATGATTTTCCTGTCCCAATTCATGAACTGTCTATGGTTTGATGAGTTTATTTTTTATTTCTAACCCTTGAGTATAGAAGTAGCATGCATGCATAGTTGTTGTTTGTCTTGAGTGCAGGTCATCTTTGGAAGGAGAATTGCAAGCAAGTAACCAAGCACAACGGAGGATCGACATCGAACATCGATAATAAGGTAGGTGGTCATTTCCATGCATTTACTGAGCAAAGGGGATTTAAATCTAGGGATGTAGGTAGAAAGTAGTTTCTATTCTATCTAATATGCATGCAAAGTCTGAACTCTATTTGCTAGTCCGTAGGGTGTTTTTCCCAACAACAAGGATGGATTCATACTTTGATGAATTCGACTACCTACACCTAGTTCAGAATATTCGGGTGGTGGGTCGCGCACCACCGCACAAGGGTCCCTCGAACCACGACATCCATGGCTTGAAGTTTCTGCTCGGCGGGAACAATTTTCTCCATATGTACAAGGAATGTTTCCATCGTCTCTGTCCCATCAAACCGTGGGTTATTAGATAGTTCTAACCCAATCCATTACACTACTTTTATTATTCTTGCGCATTTTCATGTGGAAACTTTGTAGAGCTTGTTTTTCCACCTCTTCGTGGATCCTTAAAATCCGTGTCATAAGATTTGACACTCCGCCAACTTAATTCACCATCTATGGTGGGGTTGATGTAGTCCTCCTTGCGCCCTGTGATTTTGTAAATGTTGTTAATGACAGAGCTCTGCACATCCTCATCCACAGGCTCATTATACTAGTCTCCCTCATATGGATCTAGTGCCGTGACGACGCACGGGGTGTCATTTTCAATAGACATCTGTCTCTTCTTCAAATTTGACACTGCATTACTTTCAAAGGCCCAGTCAATCCCCAGTAATGCAGGATATGGATCAGACTCATCCATGATCTCGATGAATTCAAAGTCGAACTTTGTCTTCACTCCTTCGATCTTCATTTCTACTTGCTCCATCCAACCTATGGGGTAAAGCTTATATTGATTTTCCAATCAGAGTTGGATGGACAACCAAACCAACTTAGGATTACCCATCACTTTTCAATATTTCTTGGGAAAAATGTTCACGACGGATCCCAGATCCAACATGACTCCATCCATGTCATGCCCACCAAGCTCTGTTGTCATCTTGAATTCTCAGCCAGTGCACTTTTGCTTGTTGACCTGACATACATCCCTTTTTGGCAGCGGAGCAAATATGGTGGTCTCCTCTCCTCCTTCTTTCATTCAAGTAGCTAACATCTAGGTTAACTTACTTTCTCATTATGGATCCTTAAGCAATCACAAACAATAGTGTAAGAACGTATTAACTTGATCTTTGGCTTCTGCCATGCGACCTAAGTCGCACAAGGCTTATGTGCACGTTGTGCATTGCAACTCCTCCTAACGTTGTTGTTGTATGTTTTTTTCTCAGCGCATTGCAGTGTAGTCTGTTTGTGTACTTATTCTTCGATCTTTGGGTCGCGCATTGTATTTCATCGCGCATGCAAGCCTCCTTCAAATATCTTTGGGTTACGCGCTACAACTCTTCACGCACGTGAGCTTCATCCAATGACCTCTGCATTGCCCGCTGCACCTCTTTGCGAATATGAGCTTCTTCTAGCGACCTTTGTGTTTCCCTCTACACATCCTCTCGAATGTGTGCATCTTCAAGAGACCTTTGAGTCGCGCGCTGAAACTCCTCACATGCTCTTTCCTCTTCGAGTGCTCTTTGTGCATCATGCAGAAACTGCTTCTACTGATCAACATTAAACTTAGGAGGGGTCTGAGGAGCCTTCTTGATCTTTCCATCCATTTTTTGAACCGAGCCTTCACCATGATCGAAGTCTGCCCTTTTCCTCACCCCTCCGCGGATTACTACTCGGACGTCAGTCTCCTCGTTCTTATTTTTGTTTTTGTGTGGCTCATCATGCACCATGTTACAATTGGTCTTCTTCTCCTCCCACTTCTTCAGTAAGTCAGGACAATCCTCAGTTACATGTTCATGACTATAATAGAAGGCACAAAGCATGCAAGGTTTGGTACAAAATCATGATACATGACCAATCTCACCGCAATTAAAACATGTGGAGGGTCTTTCTCCTCCTCCGCCATATCCGCAGCGCCATATCCGCAGCTGCGACCGTGCACATATCCACCTCGGGTTCCTCCTTGATATCTAGCTCTGTCTGCACCATCACACTCACCACCCTTTTGCTCCTACTGTACCCGGAATGCATCGCGGGTGTTATCTTGCATTAACTGGAGGGAGTAATAGTTGTTCACATCATGGCCGACAGACTTACAAAACTCGTAGAATGGAGTGCGAGTCATTGTCTGGTATTTCTGCAATGTGAGACAACGGGGTGGCACATGGCATGTAACACCCCTATTTCCCCCAGTTTGTAAATATAACTATATGGGCCAAGAGACTATGGAAAACTCAATATGTGTGAATGTTTGATTTGATGGACCTTTGTATAAAAGGTCAATGAATGTAAATTATGTTATTTACTAGAAAATGGATAAATGTTGCATGACTGTTGGAAGGGGGGTGTGCTAAGAGAGACCACGAATTCTATGAAAGAGATGGTGAAGGGGACCAGGAATGGTTGCGTTAACCTCCACCAGACCAGTACTTTGATGGATTTAATTGCTCAGGATTAGAACAACCCTTTGACCTAGGAATGAATTACAGTCAGGTTGGTAGGTGGGAAGGCCTCCTCAAGAGTTAATGAGGGGATGGGGCAGAGTGCCCATCTGTAAGGCTTTCAGACCTGACCATGGACTGGGAATTCAGGACACACACAATCTTGTTGAGAAAGGAAAGAAAGGAAGGTGTGGTGGGTAGAGGGAGACTACGAAGAGGGAAGGAAATAGAGATTGAGCCAGGAGAAGGAGAGTAACCTCCGTCCCTATCTATTACTGTGTCGGGAGAAGGAGAGTAACCTTCGTCCCTATCTATCACTGTGCCAGGAGAAGGATAGTAACCTTCATCCCTAACTTTCGTTGAGTTGAAAGAAAAGATTCAATCTCAAAGCATCGTGGTCTAGCTCGGGGGTGGCCAGTGGTAAATCCGTTAGGAGAGACTGAGTCTATGGTTGGGTGGAAACGAGCACCCCTTTCAACAGTCGCATCATGTCTTTTAGTTCTGATAAGTGTTTTCATACTTTGTGTATTGAACCAAAATAATGGATGAATGCATGGGTTTATATATGTATCTATAAATGGTTTCTGTGTGGAATGGTCAGGATATGTGTATGCATTTATCTCCTTCTAAACTTATGCTTCTGACTAATAGTCAGTATGCCCCTGCTTAGCGCTTGAGGCATCTTAGGACATAAGCCTGTAGGATGGTCGAGATAGGAGATATCGTGTCAATCTGACCCTATCCGTTCGAAGAGAATATCTCTTTCAGACTCCTTGCTGTGCGACCAACATTTCATGACCAAGTCCTTAACCATTTCATGATAAAGCTCAGGAAGGATAGAGAGGTTCAAGCCTTGAAAGGGGAGATCTTTTCGTTTAGAAGATGAGCGGACGAGATCTGTTTAAGAGGACCCATGTGACCAACACCTAGGAACCTTAGGATAAACCTAAGGGAGCTAAGTCCTCTTGGATTTCTTCGGAATTTCGGGACTTCGGAGTATTGCCGACCTTACTAGCCTTAAATTGGTCGAAGGTAACCGGGAGATTCGGTTACTGACAAGTTGACCGACAATGAACGGTTTCCCTAGCGGTTAGGTGAACCTATCTTACCGTCTAAACTGGGATCCAACTACCCATGGTAAAGTAGCATGAACTGTACATCAGGAATGTTCAGGGGTCCCCTCAGTCGTTGGATCTACACTGAGATAACTTCGGCAAAGTTCTACTCTGGGAGGATGGAGATGCTATAGCATCAAACTCCCAGAATGTCGAAGTTACGAAGTAAAGGAGAGCCGTAGATTTGGGGAGATCGTTTGGAGCCCTGCCTACCATCCGATCATTTAGGAGGAGGGACCCGCACATGGTACTTCAACGAAGTTTCGCTTTGGGAAAATGGAGTGGTAGTGAAGCCAAAACCCCTGAAGGTCGAAGTCGCGAAGTGAATAGGACCATTGATCTGGGGATCCTTCGGGTTCTCTCCTAGCCATCGGATCTACGATGAAGTCAGATCGGCGTTGACCACTTCGGGAGAACAAAGATGTTGTAACATCAAAACCCCCGAAGGTCGGAGCTGCGAAGTAATGTGGACCGTAGATCTCGGGGTCCTTCGGGATCTCTCTCAGCCATCGATATACAGGGATGCGTGTTGATAGGTCCTCTAGTCCGAAGATTGGGTACTCCGGGGAATTTGGGGAGTGGTGTGTCGATAAAATCCCGAATGTCTAATTCACGAAGTAACGAGAGTTGTAGATATTTGGATCTACGTGGTCGAATCTCGACCGTGAGATCTGGGAAATGTTAGAAGGTTGTCAATCTAGTGTGACGTGGCAATCCGATGTCACTGGGGTGACATGGACACACAATCGATGTGCCACGTGTCACCTAGATTCATGCGTATCACATACCATATATGCTTATTGGGACGTGACACGTGTCACCCCTGACACTTCCACGTGTCAGCCCCTGGCACGTGCCCGCCTATCCAAAGTAGTTGGCGAGGTGACCAGAACTCCGGGAGTCTGGGACTTTGGGACTCTGGAGGATTTGGGAGTAGCATTGTAAAGGGACCAAAAGGCTCGAAGGTCGGAGTCACGTGGCAAGATTACGATACTTTGGAAGTTCGAGACTCTGGGTGGTCTCATGCGTAGATAGCGAATAGGCATAAAACGTCGGAGCGCCGAAGTGTTGAAGTGTCGAAGCACCAAAGCGCCGAATACCTCTATCGCTAATATTATAGAGGGAGATGAAGTCCAGCCCAGAGCTCGGTTTTGACCATGGAGGTAGTGGATTCGATAGTGATGGACGAGAAGGACGTGATAGAAATCCAGGAACTAGGATTCAAGATAGTTTAAGGAAAATGAAAAAATGATGCCCCACCCCTTAAAAGAGCTTTAAGGGGTCAGGTGTGTTACGAATTGGTATTAGAACATGGTTACAACGCTTGGCCTGCTTGGGCTCATGGACGAGTCACGTAAGAATGTTATTTAAAGGAATTTTAAGGGTGACACCCTATCTTACTTCTTCCCTAAAGAGGTTGTTTAGACTTTTACTGAAGAAAATAATGAAACTTTCTACTATGTGTGTGTATTTAAGAAATATGAACTATGTGTTGTCTATGAATTAATATAACGTTGGCTAACAATGAGTGTTTTTTCATCACTCAAGCAGTCAGTGAATCGCAGGAAACTACAAGTATAAAGGATGGTGATGTGCCATGAAGTGGGGGATGGCTCCCACAATAGAGATGAAGAATTTGATGAAATGAGGGTGGTGGAAACCCCTCCGGATCTGTCTGAAACTGTAAGGAGCCTCATGGTCGAATTATAGATTTGCAAGTCCGACAACGATAGATTGATAAAGGAGCAATAAAAACAAACGGAAATTAATGCAGTTTGGTTGCAGAGCTTATCCGATATACAGAGGCAGTTGCAGCATGGACTCGCAACTAGTCATGTGGACCGACGACATACAAAGAGAAGTCAAATCCCACCTAAGATACGAAAACATGGTCCCATAAGTGGCCACACTAGGAGGAGTACCTCGAGGAAGGCTCGACCTGGAGGCAGAGGACACTCATCGGGATAGTCCTCTACAAAGGAAACTAACAACTCTGAGAGGTCTTCTAGTAGAAAAACTTGCTCACATTCTCAAAGGAAAGGAAAGAAGTGAAAGCTTACCAAAAGTCGTGATCCTGAAGAATTCAAGAAAGCCAAACCACCCTCTTTCGATGGAGAGATTAGTAAAGGGGAAGAGACAGAAGCTTGGCTTCTTGGTTTAAAGAAGTACTTCAGAGTCCATGACTACTCTGAAAACTTGAAGGCTCAAATAGCCATCTTCGACCTGAATGGGAAGGCTTCCATTTGGTGGGAAGATCTTAGGAATGTGAAAGGAATCCATGAGAAAGACTTGTCATAGAAACAGTTTGAGTAACACTTCAAGAAGAAGTATATGTCATAGAAATACTTTGATGGGAAGACTAAGGAGTTCTATGGACTCAAGCTGGGACAACTCACCATAGAGGAATGTATCAATAAATTCCTTGAGCTGATAAGATATGTACCCTACATAAAGGATGAAAAGGTAAAAGTGAAACGATTTATTAGTGGGTTACCTCAGTCCTACCAGGATAGGATTGATTTTGATGAGCCAAAGACCTTAGAAGATACTATCCAGAAGGCAAGGTATTGCTACGAACAATTCTGGGGTCAGAAAGAACCTCGCGAGGGTTGGAAGAAGAAGAGTAGCTCGGGATTCAAGAAGAAGGGGTTTAAATACTCAAGATTTAAGAACCATGGCAAGGACTCTAGGATGAACCTTCCTACTAAAAGTGTGTATCAACAGAATTTCCCCTCCCTGAGTGAAAATAAACCTTTTGGAACAACCCCAGGAAAGACTGATAACCCAAAGCGAGAACCCTTGAAATGTTGGGGTTGTGGAGAATAACATTTTCCGAGAGATTGTCCACACATACAACAAAACAACAGGATAGTATACAACATCCAAGAAGCTACCACTGTCAATGATGTGGCTATGAGCATGCCACGGATTTATGTAGACTTGGATAATAAACAAGCCGACCACCAAGCTTCAGTGGTGGATATGGAAGGTATGATCACCAACCATTTAGTTTCCATTTTAATTGACCCTGGTTCTAATTTGAGTTATGTGGCCCTTAGACTGTTGATAAGTTTAAACTACAACCAGTTATACATGTTAAGCCATGGTTAGTACAACTAGCCACTGGAACCAAAATAAAAGTAGCAGAGGTCATACCATCTTGCCAATTCATTATGGATGGATTTCCCACCCAAGTGACCCTTAACATACTTCCTCTAGGGTCTTATGACTTGTTGATTGGTATGGACTGGTTGGCCACTTATAAAACTAAGTTGGACTGTTACCATAAAACCTTGAAGTGTGAAAATGAAGAAGGGAGAAAAATAGTCCTCCAAGGGATTCAGAATCATGTCTCAGTGAGATGAATATCATCCATTCAAATGAAAAAGTATTGCAAAAAGGGATGTCCCCTATATGCAATATAGGTGTGGGAATCTTTTGAGAATAACAAACCAAACCTAGAGGACCACCCCATATTAAGAAAGTATAAAGACGTGTGTCCAGAAGAGGTACCAAGTCTACCTCCGAGAAGAGACATTGACTTATCGATAAAACTTGCACCAGGAGCAGTGTCGGTTTCTAGAACGCCCTATAGGATGAGTACACCAGAGATAATTGAGCTCAAGCTACAACTAAAGGAGATGATGGATAAAGGCTACATCCGGCCCATCGTGTCTCCATGGGGAGCACCAACCTTGTTTGTGAAAAAGAAATATGCCACACTCCAACTGTGCATAGACTATAGACAACTCAATAAGACAACCATAAAGAACAACTATCCCTTACCAAGGATCGATGAATTGTTTGACCAGTTAAAGAATGCTTCCATTTTCTCAAAGATTGACTTAAGGTCTAGATACCATCAAGTCCGAATCAAGGATGAAGACATCCACAAAACAACCTTCGGGACAAGGTATGGTCACTATGAATTTGTGGTGGTGCCATTTGGATTAATCAATGCCCCTGCCACTTTTATGTGCTTGATGAATAATGTACTCAACAAATTCGTAGACATATTTGTATTAGTTTTCATTGATGATATCCTAATCTACTCCAAGAACAAAGAGGAGCATGAAGAACATCTTAAACTAGTGTTTCAAGTACTAAGAGAGCATCAACTCTACGCTAAGTTTATCAAGTGTGACTTTTTCCAAAAGCAAGTCCATTACTTAGGCCATTTTATTTCTGAAGAAGGAATAACAGTAGCCCATGACAAGATCAAATCTATCATGGAATGGCCTACCCCAAAGGATGTATTTGATATCGGATCCTTTATGGGCTTAGCAGGATATTATAGAAAGTTCATAAAAGGATTTTCCAAGATTGGTTGTCCAATCATTGCCCTTCAGAAAAAGGGGGTTAAATTCACTTGGAAATCAGAATGTGAGTAAATATTTCAAGAATTGAAACACCTTCTAACCCATGCACCTATGCTGAAGATTGTCGACCCTGATAATGACTTCCTCGTGTGTACATATGCCTGTAAGGAAGGACTTAGAGGAGTCCTTATGCAAGAAGGACGTGTGATTTACTACGAATCCAAAAAACTGAATGAGCACGAAATCAATTATGCAACCCATGATCTAGAGTTGGATGCCATAGTGCACGCTTTAAAAATGTGGAGGCATTACCTCCTAGGAAGGATATTTGTACTTATGACAGACCATTGTGGGTTGAGGTACCTGTTTGATCAACCAAAACTCAATGCTAGGCAAGCTAGGTGGATGGCTCTCCTTAGTGGGTTTGATTTCGAAATCAAACACATCAAAGGAAAGGAAAATAGAGTGGTCGATGCCCTTAGCATAAGTATGAAAATTATTCACCTAAAAGTAGTGAGCACCTGGGAAACAGATGTTAGGGAGAGAGTCAGGAGTGCAAAAGAAACAGATGCATTTTTCAAGACTGTGACATCATACCTAAAGCAAGAGCCCACAGGGATAAAGTATGAAGAATATTAGATGCTTGATGAAGGCCTGCTGACCTACAAAAATAGATTGTATATTCCAAGTTGTGACAACTTGAATAGGTTCATAATGGATGAAATACACAAGAGACCATATATTGGTCACCCAGGTTATCAGAAAATGATCACAACCACCAGGAAACAATTTTATTGGTCTGGATTGAAAAAGGGCATAGCTGACTATCTAGCTAAATGTCTAGAATGCCAGCAAGTTAAGGCAAAACACCGGCACCCAGCAGGGTTGTTACAACCTCTACCAATTACATAATGGAAATGGGAAACCATCTCCATGGATTTCATCATTGGATTACCAACATCAGCCAAGCAGAATGATGCCATCATGGTAGTGGTGGACAAATTGAGCAAGTCCGCTCACTTCGTTCTTGTCAAGTCAACTTAAAAGGAAATAGATATTGCCAACATCTTCATGAAGGAAATATTTAGACTACATGGCATGCCTAGGGATATTTTATTAGACAGAGACAAAAAATTCACTTCAAGCTTCTGGAAGTCCTTCATGACTGGTCTTGAGACCAAATTGTTGTTTAGCACATCCTATCAACCTCATACTGATGGATAGACAGGAAGAGTAAACCATGTATTAGAAGACATGTTAAGGATGCATGTAATGCATCAGCCTAAGAAGTGGGAAGACTATCTGCCTTTGGTAGAATTCTCCTACAACAACAGTTATCAAGAGTCATTAAAGATGAATCCTTTTGAATCCCTTTATGGTAGACAATGCAAGATTCCGACCAGCTGGAGTAATCCAGTGGATAGAATTACAATCAGACCCGACATGCTGAAAGAAATGGAACAACAAGCGATTCAAATAAAGAAAAATCTGAAAACTGCTCAAGATAGACAGAAGAGTTACGCCGATAGAAAGAGAACTCCCAGAGAGTTCAAGACAGGAGACCATGTATATCTCATAGATAGGCCCAGGAAGATTTCCTCGAGGACAAGAGCTTTTGCCAAGATGGCACCCCTGTGTTGTGGACCCTTTGAAATCTTAGATAGAGTGGGACCTATATCCTATAGGATAACACTCCCTCCCACAATGAAGGAACATAATGTTTTCCATGTTTCATTATTGAAGAAATATGTACATGATTCTAATCATATAATTGACTGGTTTGTGATTTAGGTGGAGCAGGAGGGAGAATTCCTGACAGAACCTCAATGCATACTAGACAGGAAGGAAACCTCACTAAGGAATCAAACCATTGCACAGGTAAAGGCGTAGTGGAATCACTTTGGCCCAGATGAGGCCACGTGAAAAATGGAGGATGCCATGAGACAAACATATCCATTTTTGTTTACTTCTGTATATACAGATCACGTTGACAGATAGAACATCGAGGATGATCTTCCTTTAAGGGGGAGGGGATTGTAACACCCATGTTTCCTCTAGTTTGTAAATATAACTATATGGGCCAAGAGACTATGGAAAACTCAATATGTGTGAATGTTTGATTTGATGGACCTTTGTATAAAAGGTCAATGAATGTAAATTTTGTTATTTACTAGAAAATCGATAAGTGTTGCATGACTCCTGGAAGGGGGGTGTGCTAAGAGAGACCACGAATGCTATGAAAGAGATGGTGAAGGGGACCAAGAATGGTTGCGTTAACCTCCACTAGACCAGTACTTTGTTGGATTTAATTGCTTAGGATCAGAACAACCCTCTGACCCAGGAATGAATTACAGTTAGGTTGGTAGGTGGGAAGACCTCCTCAAGAGTTAATGAGGGGATGGGGCAGAGTGCAAAAAGGTTAATGAATTACCCTTTACAACATTTGTTTATCCTCGAGAGATGTGAAAAAAGGTGGGAGGGGTATATAATTCATGTGTTTATTTGGTCATATAGCTTATGTTAATCATTATCCCATTTAAACCATTTATTTTACCCAACTTAATGAATTGTTATATGATGTATGTTTAATTTGTGGGTTAACTTTGTTAGGTTATAATATCGTCATTGGGATATTTTTCCAGGTGAGTTAATAAAACATATGAAGGATTGGCTTTCCGACGATAGATCTTGGATAGTGTCATCATTGGAAGGTCTTACAAATAGTATAGAGAGCATTCTTATAACATCCTTTGACGATGAAAAGGTGTTTCTTGGAAGAGGTATGCCAATGAGAGGGTGCCACGTCATGCATACAATGTGCACCGAAGACCAGATTTGATTCGATTAATACGCATAGTTGTGTTAGGGCCCACCTTATACGATGTATACTGGTTATATTTTGGAAACGTTTAAGGGCCAATATCCTCTTGACACATATGCACCAAAGTATGACTCATCGAAGTTATGGCATCATCATCAGATGACTTATCCAAATAGAGGGTCGATAGACAAGGGGAAACACTTGGTATGAATAGGTCATGGGTATCACCAGAGCCAATATCCTTATGAAACGTTACTAGAGTAAGGGGTTCACAGGAGAGAATACACGGTTTTGTAGAGGTATAAATGTCGTCGTCGGAACAAGAAGACAATTTGCAGTGGGTGTTCCCCGTTCCATTATCCCGACAACAATATTGAAGAAGTGTCATCATTGGAAGGTCTAAACAGGGATTGTCATAGCATATAAACAAGGGATCAGAGAGCCGACAATACTTACGCAAAGGGGAATCACATGGTAAGGACTCGAGCCTAACGTTGTAGAATGATTTTTTTTGATAGAATTTAAGGTTCTTTTCAATGTTTCACTTATCGTTATCGGGAATTTATCGTCGACGATCCAAAATTGAAATTATTGAAAATATCAAAGAAAATATCGGAAATTACCGAGAAACTTTTAAGAATACAAAATTAATCATCTTTTTGCAAAATTTAAAACTTCTAAAGCAACATCAACATCAAACAAACACATTGTCACACAAATCTGAAAATAAAACTGCAATATAATATGTATATGATCATTTATGTCAAGCGGTCCATCAAACATCTACAATGAAATATGATATTTTTCTTGACTCTTGAGTCATAAGTCTTGAGTTATGATAGTGTAATAAAAAGTCACATCAAAATGAAAATAAAATAATCTCATGAGATGATCATCACGAGGCATATAGATTCTAGATACTACAAGGATAATCATAATGCGCTAAAAAGGCATGGTTGAGGATTAGGTTTCCCCTGCCCCTAAGAAGCTAACGGTTCCCATGTGTTTCTTCAATTCTTCCCTCTGTTTTTTCTTCCTACTAATATCAAGAATTGAGTTCTTTGCAACAAGGACAACCTCTGGGGGAGTTGTAGGGAAAATTTCCACTTCATGTCCTAGGACTTTGGAAAGGTGGTATTTCAAGCGGTTGATTATGGCACGCCTTTCCATTCCACATAGATTACAACTCAAATTTGTTCTATTATAATCTACTGGTTCACCATACTCCCACATTGGATCCATTTTTTTGAGCACTAATTAAATGATAAATCTTTAAAATTTAAACCTATGGCACAAAACAAATGGGAAAATTCAAAATCCAAATCCACAAATTTCAAAACCCTTAAAGAATGTTGCAATTAAACTATAATAGCTACATAAGTGTTAAATTTCCCTTTAAAAAGGGAAAGAAGAGGCAAATCTAATGGACATTGCAAACCCTATACTAAATATTGAAAAACAAAGAAAATAAAGGCATCAATTTTTCTACATACCTAGGAATATGGATATGGTAGATTGGACTAGATCCTCACTCCAAAAATGTTTAGTTGATGGCAATGAAAAATATGGATTTCCCCTTGTTTTCTTGATGGAAAATGGTCACAATACCTTAAGAGTTCAATCCCCCTAGGCACCGTTTGCAAAATGAGAGAAAAAAACCCGAAATCACAAGTTAAAGGTAAAAAAACCAGAACAAAATGTAGTAGGGCGATAATTTCCATCGACTTGCAATAATATCGAGAATTGTTGCGATAAATTAAAAATATTGCAATTATCGTGATTATTTGCAATGATATTATCGCCAAGGTCTATTTGACAATATTATCGCGATAAATTCAATAATATCGCGATACGTGAAACATTGGTTCTTCTGAAGAAAAAAAAAAGGGCATTGATCCATGAATCTTGGATATTTAGCACTCAATGATTTTTCCTTTCGGGTCAACGTAAGAGATTATATACAAACAATACTCTCTTGAGAGAATTGATAGTCAGGTTAACATTGATTAGTGCCTTGCTAAAATTTTGGTTGGTTGGTACCCATAAATTCTTCCTCTAGGTTGAAGAATTTTAATGGGTTGTTGTGGAAGTCACAACACTATTGTTTGAACCATGTTTGGAATGGCCCTTTCTATTCCATAGAGCATGATTAGAGAGGCATCAGGGCTATCCATCTCTTCTTATCTTCAAATTTTTGGTATAGCTTTTGTGAGTGACCCAAGCAAGTGTTGTGTGAATTACTCTTTGTTTCAAGAGAGACTGTTAGGATTTTACTCATTTTATGTGTTAAACCTCAATTCATCGTGCATCCATATCTGGACATGGATGGAGTCCTCTCCCATGGATGAAGAATGGATTATTGGCGAGGAATTCACCATGGTTGAGTGGGAGGGGGCTAGGGGAAAAGGAGTTGATTAAGTGGTTCAGAAGAGAAGCAAGCATGGTCTAAAAGTAAGGCTTCTCTTCATCTTTTCAATCCCAAGTAGGGAAAGAAAGGGATAGACTATAGTGGATGGTTTACTTGGTCCAAATTCAGACAAGTCTCTACCAAGATTCAAGCTAGGTTGGATCAAATCTATAATGCACAAGACAACATCTCTTTTTTTTAGAATATGTATCCAATTGATGTATTAACTACAACTACTGGATCAAATCACTTGCCCATTATGACTTCCATCTTAGTGAGTCATGTAGTGGACTCCAAGTCTTTGTCCTTGTTCAAGATGAATGTTTCTCATTTGGACTCTCCAAAATTTCATTCTCTTGTGCACAATGTTTGGAACCTTGTCCTACGACCTAAGGGAGACAGAGGATGGTTGTTATGTTGGGCAGTGACTATTCATTTCACCATGAATTTTATGAGGGGGTCGAACCACATGCTCGAATGTAAGTTCAAGAGAAAGATTTGGAAGTCCATAAGACAATTAAAGGAGGTGCATACTCTTTTGGAGGAATATCTACATAACATTTATCTTCAAGAGGATGCAACGTAGTTTGATATGATGGTGCAAAAGTATATTGCCAAAGGGGCATTGGTGCATGCTCGATTATAGTGAATTCAAGAGAGCAATGAGGGATCCAAGTCCTTCAATTTCCTAAAGAAGAAGGTGGTAGCTAACTAGGTCCTTGGTCTTTTCCATGCTAATGGGTCACTTAAGAACCCAATCAAGATCTGAGGTATGTTTACTAAGCATTTTTGGAATATATATTTTTCTTACCCTCTGTCAAATTCAATTGTCTCTACTAGGGATTCTTTCTATAAAGTGGTTACTAATAATATATCGATTGGTGATCGAGATAGATTGTATAGAGAGTTCTCCAAGGAATAGTTTTTTGTTTTCCTCTCTTCAATGCAGAATGGGAAATCCCTAGGTATTGATGGTTTTCCTTGTGAGTTATACAAGGTGATGTGGGACACTGTTGGGAACGACTTTTGTCATCTAGCGCATGAGGTTTTCTCTTCAAAGAGACTTTAAAAATCACTTAATCATTCTCTCATCAAGCCTATTCCAAAGAATACTACTAGAGACTCTATCGGTGGGTGGCATCCAATAAATTTATTGGATAAAATAATGGCCAAGGTATTAGATATGAGAGTTTGGGATGTAGCAGGAAAGTTGTTCATTGGGAGTGTTGATGTTTGTAGAATCAAACATGTACTTCCACATAGGTCTAAGTGTCTAGATGTGTGGAATTCGTCCAAAGCCTTATACCTTGGTAATTTACTTTAATTAAAGGAACTATTCAAGTAAATTTATTTTATTAATTAGATGAGTTTTATTAAATGAAATGCTAAAATTGTTGATGATTACAGCTTCGAGAGACATCCTCCAGGACACATTCTCCTTTGAGACTGAGTTGAGTCAACCTATGATAGATCCCATGTGTTGGGTGTGCCCATGCCATGGGTGTGTCATCCCTCTCTGGACTGAGATGAGACGATGTGTGCCCCTGTGTGGGGTAAGGATGCCCATGAGATGGGTGTGTCGTTCCTCTCTAGATTGAGATGAGACGATGTGTACCCCTGTGTGGGGTGTGTTGTCACTCTAGGAGTCCTTCCCTGACTGTAAAGGGAATGAGCCTGGTAACTTAAATAGATCAATAATGTATGGGAAAAAAGGATCAAGTCGGATGACTAAATATGCTCACATCCACTCATAAACACATGAATGCACTCGAAGACGAAATCATTTCTACTATACTGCTCAGAAGGCTTAAATAAAAAGTGTGAAAGAAAGAAGAATTGCTTATTATATCAGTAGAATCACATACACAAGACTGTACATGTGAATGACTAATTACAACAGGCAGAAAATGTTTATAAGCTAAGTTTATCAATGAAGAGATGAGGTGACAGTCATCTTTCATTAGAAAAACTAATGCATACAAGCTTAATATATCGATGAAGAGATGAGATGATAATCATCTGTCATCAGATATACATAAAACACTACATACGAGTTACTCATAAACATAGAAAAGATGGAAGATGAAAAACAGAACAAACACAGTGAAAGAAGTTTATGTGTCAAGATGAATCCATCAATGTCTTTAATGAAATATGGCTACAAGTCTCCAAAGTTGAATGACAGTCCTCACACTGTTTTCCCTCCCCGTTCCTCCTAGAAGACATAATATTTATAGCTTTTACAAAGCAGTTCCAGATCCTAAGAAATTGGATCTGAATATACTAATAATAGAAAATCAAAACAATTTCAAAAATTTAGGAAATAAACCTATCTTAAGGGTCAAACCCTTATCACTAAATCTTCAACAATCCTCGACAGCTGCAATGATCTTCATAGTCTTCAATAACTTGTGGAGTGATGACAAGGCAACTTGAAATCTTTTCTTTGACAGCTGGGCAATATCTTGGCCAAAAATAGAAAGGCCCCTTAACCTCTTTCTCTTTATATCTGGTTCAAAAACTGGAAAGGGAGGTTAATTTGTATTCCATTAATTCCTATTTTTCATAAGAAACCATCCCCATATAATATGGAAAACAAAATGCTCGATCTGAGCAAAAAGAGGAGCATTCTGCCAATCTCTGTGTTTTCGGTGGTTTAGAGGCCAAAATTTATGGTGAGTAAACCACTGAAAACTCTGTTTTTGGTGGCTAAGGAATCATTTTGAAACCCATTTAAGCTACCAAAAGCATAGTTTTGAAAATTGCAAAAGGTGATTTCTTTGGTAAAGCATCCAAATAAATTTCAGGAACTTCCATCTCAGACAAGATGTTGTTGTTGATTACCATACTTTGTTTTGCCTTAGAAATTCAAATTTCTTACATAGAAATTCAAATTTGCATTGATTTGAATTGAAGATATATGATAAATTCCTGCTAGCAGATTTGATGAGACCATTGGATTGCACGAACCATGATACAACCCATGACTTCCAGTGACTAGTGTAGTTAGTTTTTCTTTCCCATCCTGAAGTGCTAGATCTTACCCTAGAACAAAAGAGATTCATGTTCTCCTAGATTGCTTATAGTTGTCCAATGGACAATACAAACTTTCTACTTCATTTTGATGCTTGCTCAAAATAGGAAAGCCTGATTTGAAAGTTATCTAACATCTTTCACCTGGCTCTAAGTCATGACCTAATGTTTTTTAAATGAACATAAGACAAGATTTCCGTTCGGGGCCTTCGTTGCTCCAACATCAAGCACCTACACGCCAATGGGTATCTCTGTCATATGTGTTTCATTGAAAGACCTCCAATAAGACAACAATATTCCTGGTCGTCCAACATAGCTCAAATTTTGGCAGAAAATCGTAGTCTGGAGTGAACGATCTTGATTTATAATTGGCAGTAAGATCTGATCTCAAAACTCCATCAGTGAAGACATTTTCACTACACATACCTAATACAAGCTTCTGGGTCTTTTGCGAAGAGAACCTCCCATCATTTCTAACCATAGGATTTTTCCAAATAGAATGAAATAATGTAAAATTTGACTCGTGGCTTGGTTGACCTGTCAACTTGGCATGTGTATCGAGACTGTGCATTATATGATATAACCTTTAGCTTGACACATGGCTTGGGTTTTGATATGTAGGTTTGACTCATGGATTGACCTATATGTCGACTTATGGCTTAGGTATATGCGCTTTGTCATGACTCGGAGTTTAGCTTAGGCTTAGAACGCTCGTGGCTTGTGACTTGATTTTGGCATATGTAGTTGATATGTAGGATTTAACATATAACTTGATAAAATTTGATATGATGCGTGCTATGTGCATGTGAACCTAAAGTAAGGTATTCACTAATACATGCACACACCACTTAATACAAACACACACACACACACACACATATATATATATATATATATGAAGACCCAAAACATAAACTAAGGCTTTAACAATTTATTTGGATTTTTGTATCGAAGGTCAAGAGGGCAAAGCCAAAGGATGTTGGGAAAAAGTGATTAACAAGAACTTGATGAAGAACCTGGAGGTTAAGACAGTGGCCAAAAGACTGAAGAAAGCAATAAAGAGAGATAAAAATGCTTTCAAAAGTCCATTACATTTTGGTCGCTAACATCTAACTCCAACTGGGATGGAGACCTCCCTACGAGGCTCCAAGAACCTAGTAGTTCCAGTCGTCTTCACCATTGGGCTATGGAGTCATTTATCCTATGCAACTGGTCCTCTGAAAACCTGTAGTCAACTCTGCTTATTCAACCAAGCTAACTGCTATTTCTGCTGCAAACTGGAAGAAAAGAAATGCTCAGGCAACGAGCTTATTTCCTACCCTACTCTACTCTAACCAGTTCTGCAATTGGTTAAGTGAATGCTGACTTCCGTAACAACCATTCAAGCAACTTTAATACTGAAGAAATCTTACCTCTGTCACTGATCCACAACTGAGTTCTAAAATGTAACAACAGTAATAAGAACTCTTTCCGGAAAGCATACTCACCTGAAAACATTGGCGAGCTAAAGAAATCTGAAACTTTCAATCTCTATGAAAAGTATGACTCCGTGAATACTACCACTGGATCCTTGAAAGGAAGATCAGAAACATGTTGATCCTCGAGAATCAACTACACATCTATGGAAGCCTCTTTCTTAACCATGACTATTCCTCTGCTGAAAAACCGATCACCTTCTTGTTATCTTATAATCAAATCTTGATCATCAATTATTACAACTTCCTCTTCAGAAAAGTGCTCAAAAGATGATGATAAAACAATGTTAAAATCATATGAATAAGGATCAGTTAAAAACATATAATTTCCTATGCAATCTTCAGTTATCATAGGCTCATCCTAGATTACAAACCGATCATAAACTTCACATGCATACCTGTCTTTAGAGTACTCATCAAATATTGAAGAATTCTGACCTGAATCTGAAATAAACTCACATACTCGATGTTGTTCCAAATCTGCTTCAAACTCATTACTTTCTTGCTCAAAATCTAAAGTGTACTAACATTAAGCTTGCTCATGTGCTTGCAGAGTTTAAAAGAAGTCTCGACCTCGGATCCTCCTAGAGGCACAGATGTTCTCCTCCACTCCTTCTGTATCTTCAAACAACTGTCCTAAAGATGAAGACTTCCTTTCTAACAAGAGAAAGACTAAATCTAAATGCTGAGCCATAACATAATATATCATGGCAGCAATTTTTGTAGGTCAGATCTCGAAAGGCATGTCATGATACATGTGGTAAAACCTTCGATTGAAAACAGACAAAGCTTCACTCTGCTCTCTCTTCAAAGCATAAAAATCAGCAAGGTATGAATCTAGTGATCTGTACTCACCCCAATACTTCACAAAAACATTAAAGAATTCAATCCAAGGGCCAATAGAATCGGATCTCAAACCCTTAAACCATGCAGTAGCATATCTGATTAAGGATTTAGAGAACAATATCATGATGACATCTTCATGAACAATTTGAAAACGATCAACAAAATCCTCAAAGGATCCCAAGTGCCTCTCAACCGAAACTTGATTCTCTCCAGAAAACCGGGGAAGATATTCAAAACAGTCAAGAGGATAAGGATGAAGGAGATAGGGCAGCCTTAAAGGCTTGAACATCTTCATCCTGATCTTAATTTGAAATGCATAGGGCTGATTATGAGAGTTAACAGGTTCATGACAAGGTTCAGCAGTACTGCAAAAAGGTGTTGAGCTCTGGACAGGTTTAGAATCAATTTCAATTTCTACGAAATCAGAAGAGAGATTAGATGCAAGAGGAATTGGAATGCAAGACTCATTTTTAAGAATAGACTGTGATGAGGATATTGAATCAACATCTACAATATAGGGATGCAGGATTTCCTCTTCTAAGGTTGGATATATACAAGAAGGATAGTGATTTTCTGAATATACAAAACACAAAATGATTCTCTTTACATGCAAAGGGAACGGCATGAAGGAACTAATAAAGAACAACAACAGTTCATGAAGCAGACTAATGAACTGATACCTGGATTTGAAATTCAGCCTCTTCATCTTCTGTCAATCGGATCCTTCCCAGTCGAGTCTTTAATCGTGGAGTCGCCAGGCAGTTGATACAGTCAATTCTATGTCCTCCTTTTGTCTGCCATCAAAAGTCAAATCTATGTCGTTCTTCCCAGGGAAACTAGCTTCACTTTCGTTCCCCGGAAACGATGTCAATTTGTTGTCTCTCCAAGAGTCCTTCCCTGATTGTAAAGGGAATGAGCCTGGTAACTTAAATAGACCAATAATGTATGGGAAAAAGGATCAAGTTGGATGACTAAATATGCTCACATCCACTCAAAAACACATGAATCCACTTGAAGACGAAAGGCTTTCTACTATATTGCTCAGAAGGCTCAAATCAAAGGTGTGAAAGCAAGAAGAATTGATTATTATATCAGTAGAATCACATACACAAGACTATACATGTGAATGACTAATTACAACAGGCAGAAAATGTTTATAAGCTAAGTTTATCAACGAAGAGATGAGGTGACAGTCATCTGTCATTAGAAAAACTAATGCATACAAGCTTAATATATCGATAAAGAGATGAGATGATAGTCATCTGTCATCACATATACATAAAACACTGCATACAAGTTACTCATAAACATAGAAAAGATGGAAGATGAAAAACTGAACAAACACAGTGAAAGAAGTTTATGTGTCAAGATGAATCCATCAATGTCTTTAATGAAATATGGCTACAAGTCTCCAAAGTTGAATGACAATCCTCGAACTATTTTCCCTCCCCGTTCCTATTTTCCCTCCCCGTTCCTCCTAGAAGACATAAGCTTTATAGATTTTACAAAGTAGTGCCAGATCCTAAGAAACTGGATCTGAATATATTAATAATAGAAAATCAAAACAGTTTCACAAATTTAGGAAATAAACCTATCTTAAGGATCAAACACTTATCACTAAATCTTCAACAATCCTCGATGCTGCAATGATCTTCATAGCCTTAAATAACTTGTGGAGTGATGACAAGGCAACTTGAAATCTTTTCTTTGACAGCTGGGCAATATCTTGGCCAAAAATAGAAAGGCCCCTTAACCTCTTTCTCTTTATATCTGCTTCAAAAACTGGAAAGGGAGGTTAATCTGTATTCCATTAATTCTTATATTTCATAAGAAACCATCCCCATATAATCTAGAAACAAAAATGCTCGATCTGAGCTAAAAGAGGAGCATTCTGTCGGTCTCTGCGTTTTCGGTGGATTAGAGGCCAAAATTTATGGTGAGTAGGCCATCGAAAGCTCTGTTTTCGGTGGCTAAGGAGTTGTTTTGAAACCCCTGTAAGCTACCAAAAGCACAGTTTTGAAAATTGCAAAAGGTGATTTCTTTGGTAAAGCATCCAAATAAATTTCAGGAACTTCCATCTCAAACGAGATGTTGTTTATTACCATACTTTGTTTTGCCTTAGAAATTCAAATTTCTTACATAGAAATTCAAATTTTCATTGATTTGAATTGAAGATATATGATAAATTCCTGATAGCGGATTTGATGAGACCATTGGATCGCATGAACCATCATACATCCCATGAATTCCAGTGACTAATGTAGTTAGCTTTGCTTTCCCATCCTGAAGTGCTAGATCTTACCCTAGAACAAAAGAGATTCATGTTCTCCCAGATTACTTATAGCTGCCCAATGGACAATACAAACTTTCTGCTTCATTCTGATGCTTGCTCAAAATAGGAAAGCCTGATTTGAAAGTTATCTGGCATCTTTCACCTAGCTCTAAGTCATGACCTAATGTTTTTTAAATGAGCATAAGACAAGATTTTCGTTCAGGGCCTTCGCTGCTCCAACATCAAGCACCTACACGCCATTGGGTATCTCTGTTAGATGCGTTTCATTGACATACCTCCAATAAGACAACATATTCATGGTCGTCCAACATAGCTCAAATTATGGCAGAAAATCGTAGTCTGGAGCGAACGATCTTGGTTCATAATTGGAAGTAAGACCTGATCTCAAAACTCCGTCAGTGAAGACATTTTCACTGCACATTCCTAATACAAGATTCTGGGTCTTTTGCGAACAGAACCTCCGATCATTTATAACCATAGGCTTTTTCCAAATAGAATGAAATATTGTAAAATTTGACTTGTGGCTTGGTTGACCTGTCAACTTGGCATGCGTATCACGACTGTGCGTTATATGATATAACCTGTAGCTTGACATATGGCTTGGGTTTTCATATGTAGGTTTGACTCGTGGATTGACCTATGTGTCGACTTGTGGCTTAGGTATATGCGCTTTGTCATGACTCGGAGTTTAGCTTAGGCTTAGAACGCTCATGGCTTGTGACTTGATTTTGGCATATGTAGTAGATATGTAGGATTTAACATATAACTTGATAAACTTTGATATGATGCGTGCTATGTGCATGTGAACTTAAAGTAAGGTATTCACTACTACATGCACACACCACTTAATACAAAAAAACATATATATATATATATACCAAATATATGTGAAGACCCAAAACATAAACTAAGGTTTTAACAATTTATTTGGATTTTTGTATCGCAAGTCAGGAGGGCAAAGCCAAAGGATGATGGGCAAAAGTGATTAACAAGAACTTGATGAAGACCCTGGAGGTTAAGACACTGGCCAAATGACTGAAGAAAGCAATAAAGAGAGATAAAAATGATTTCAAAAGTCTATTACATTTTGGTCGCTAACAAGGTGAAGGTTCCCATGTGATGGGTGTGCGTCAGACTCTGGACTAAGTTGTTATGACGTGTGGTCTCTTGCCTTGTGGACTCAGTTGAGTCAGGCTGGAGAAGGTACTCCAGATGATTCTCCTGTGGACTCAATGAGATAGATATATGTTCAGTAGGACGTCCCTGTGGCTGAGCACAGGTCGACGTGTCCCTAGTGGTTGAGCACTAGTGGATGTGTGGATCCCTTGCTATATTGTCTAAGACTAATATTTACATGTAACCCTAATTTTGATGTAAAGGGTATAGGTAGGCCCCACCATATGTGAAAGATAATTAATGTTTATTGAATAATTTTTTTTTTTTGAGTTATTGAGGTCTGCCCTGTTGTGCCAATAGACACCACTTTTGGTATGTCTAGTCTAGTATAAATAAAGGTGATTTCCCCATTGAGTAAACACACAAGTCACATGTCATTTGGAAATTTCAGCAAGTGCATTTCTAGGGCTGAAGTGTGCACCTCTCTTGGGTGCAAGTTTCAAGGTAGTAGAGCACCCTCCTTTGTGCATTAGGGTTTCATGGTTGGAGGATCTTCTATTGAGAATATAGCAAATGATTGTTGGGTTTTTCTCCCTTGTTGACAAGGGTTTTCCCATGATATTTCTTGTGTTTTTGTGCATGGTTATTCTTCTTGTGATCTTGGTTATTGCAACACTTGGAAATTGTGTAGCTGCATTTGTTCATGGTTCAAGTAAACGATAAAATGAAATAAACCTCATGATTGAGCCTAGCATAGTGAAAATTCAACATGGTACCATAGAACAGGTATTGAAGAAGCCATTGCACAAGCTTCTAGCAGCCATCCTCTCTCTTCTGTAGAACCATACGACCTCCTAGGGTTTCCAAAAATCTGTACAACCCTCTCCTTTTTGGGTGTTCCAGCAATAAATAATGAAACGTTGGGGATAAAAATTACATAGCGGTGTACGGCCTCCCTCGGTGCACCTCTAGTAACTCACAGATTGCAATTCCGAGAATTTTTTATTTTTGGCCCTAGGGTTTTGCAATTTTCTGCAGAAAATTCAGATTTAGGGTTTCCGCAGCTCATTGAAGGAGCTTTTCAGCTCACTAGTGTTCTTCTGAATTTCAAGGATTATTTTTCGCAGTCATAAGCCCAACGAAACCTAATATTTCTAGCCTAGCCTAGCCATTAGGTTTCTTTTCCCGGTTCGAAAGGGTTTGTGAAGAATCTGAAAACATGATGAACAGAACTATGATGGAAGATATGATTGATGGATCAAGCAAATTCAGTTCCTGGAAGCCAATACTTCATAGAGATGAATACATCAAAGAAGAAGCCTTCTTATTCATTTCAGCACTCTCAAGTACAGTTCCTACTGATAATGATATTTGTTTAATTGATAGTGGTGCCTCCAGGCAGATGACCGAATATAGAGATCATCCGACAGATCTTGTTGAGAAAGAGACCAATCTACATGTACTTGGAGACAATTCCAGATATAATGTGAAAAGGGTTGGAACTTCTACATTCCAACTAGATTTTGACATACCTCTTCAGTTAAGTGAGGTACTATATGTACCTGGGATGAAGAGGAACTTTGTCTCCTTTTCTGCCTTAGAAGACAAAGGCTACAAGGTTACCTTTTCTGAAGGAAAAGTTCTTGCATGGCACAAGGACTCACATATAAACTCTGCTAGAGTAATTGATGTTAGAGAAAACAACTTATACGGGTCGACTATCTGACCATTCCAGACCCTGTTACATGATATTATCAGCTTGAGTGAGTTACAACATAGGAGACTTGCTCACATTCATTATAAATCCCTTCCATCTCTAGGGAAAATGGTAATAGGATTTCCAAAGATACATATTCAACATAAAGGTTTTTTCAGAGGTTGTTCCCTTGGAAAAAATGTCAAGGGGTCCTTCAGAAGTGACAATAGATCCAATCAAATATTGGACTTGATACATTCAGATGTGTGTGGGCCAATTACTATTGCCTCCCTGAATGGATATTTGAACTATGTACTCTTCATAGATGATCACTCTCGGAAAACTTGGATTTATTTCCTGAAGACCAAGGATGGAGTCCTTGAAAGATTTCAAGAATTCAAAGCTCAAGTTGAGAACCTGACCGGAAGAAAAATCAAGGTACTAAGATCAGATAATGGAGGAGAATACACCTCCAAGTATTTCAACAACTTTTGTATTGAAGCAGGGATCAAGAGGGAGTACACAGTTCCTTACAACCCTCATCAAAATGGAGCTGCAAAGAGGAAGAACATAACGATCATTGAGGAAACCAAAGCAATGATACATGATTAGAGACTACCTATGATTTTGTAGGCAGAAGCATGCATGAAAATAGTATATGTTCAGAACAAGAGTCCTCACCAGATTTTGAAGAACATAACTCCCGAAGAAGCCTTCACCGGAGAGAAGCCCGATATTGGACACTTCAGGATATTTGGATGTCCAGTATACTTTCATGTACCCAAAGAGAAAATGTTTAAGCTAGACCCCTTAGGTAGAAAGGGTACATTTGTGGGATACAATGAATCTTCGAAGGCATATCGAATCTACATCCCTGGTCAGAGACAGATTGAGGTGAGCAAAGATGTCCTTTTTAAGGAGGAGATAGCCTTTAGAAGATCTAGAGGATCTCATATGGATATTGACAACGAGCCAATACCCTCTCCCCCTTCAGTAGTTTAGAGGGAGACAACCATTGTTCCAGTTGATCCAATTGTTCCAGTTTCTCCAGTTGATGTTCCCAAAGACATTGCAGTAGGCCATAAAAGACCTGCTTGGGCTCGAAAAACTCTGTAGGAGGCAGAGGGATATGCATCTCCTCAAGGCACATCCTGAGAGAGAAAGAGACCAAAGAGATTTTTCAGCTAATTTTCAGCCATGAGCCACATCATTGATACTGAGCCTTCTTGTCATGGAGAAGCAATAGGTCAGTAGGTATGGCAAGATGCCATGGCAGAAAAATATCATTCTATCTTGAAAAATGATGTGTGGGATACTGTTCCAAGACCAAAAGGGAAGTCTGTAGTAACATCCAAGTCGATCTATAAAATCAAGCATGCACTTGATGGAAGTGTCAAGAAATACAAAGAAATATTTGTAGCCAGAGGATTCTCACAGGTGGAGGGAACTGATTATGAAGAGACATTTGCTCCACTATCCCGATACACCTCCATCCATACTATCATTGCACTAGCTTCATCCATGGGTTGGAAACTACATCATATGGATGTAAATACAACATTTCTTAATGTTGAGATTGAGGAAGAAGTTTACATCGAGCATCCAGAACGATTCGTGATACACAACGATAAATTTGATGTGTCCAGGTTGAATAAATCCCTGTATGGGCTAAAGTAAGCACCCTGTGCTTGGTACGAGAAGATAAATGGATTCTTGATGAGTTTGGGCTTCAAAAAAAGTGTTGTTGATCCAAACCTATATTATCATATTGTTGGTGACGAGTGCCTGATCTTGGTCATGTATGTAGATGACTTATTCCTCACCAGTTCAAAAAGACTTAGTGTTGAATTCAAGCAAGCATTGACTTCTGAATTCAAAATGGACCTGGGTATGATGCACTAGTTTTTGGGACTAGAAGTATGGAAGAGGACTAATGAGATTTTCCTGAGTCAAGGAAAATATACAGTGGAGATATTGAAGAAGTTCAATATGACAGATTGCAAATCCATGCCTACACCAATGGTGATGGATTTGAAGAAAATGAACGATGCTTTTGTTGATTCAAGGGAGATTGATCCACATTTGTACCGAAAGCTGATTGGATCATTGATGTACATGGTTAACACCAGACCTCATATATGTTATGCAGTGAATGTACTTAGTTAGTTCATGAGCCAGTCAAGACAGACTCATTGGATAACAACAAAACATGTATCAAGATATCTATGAGGCACAGTTGGATATGGCCTAACATATGACTCCATTGTAGACATGAGTTTGTAGGGATATGATGATGCAGATTGGGTAGGGAGCGTAGTGGACCGGAAGAGCACATCTGGTTGTTATTTTACCTTGGGGTCTGCCATGGTTTCCTAGTGCAGCAGAAAACAAAGCTCTGTGGTCTTGAGTACCACAGAAGCAGAGTATATAGCATTGAGTATGGCATTCCATGAAGCAGTGTGTCTTTGTAAGATCCTGACAGACTTGTTCGATCATGAGATGGATTCTACCATTATTCATTGTGATAACCAGAGTTGTGTGAATCTCTCTGAGAACCCCGTGTTTCACGATAAATTGAAACACATTGAGATCAAATATCATTATATCAGAGACATGGTGTAGAGGAAAGCAGTACACGTGTAGTACCTTCCTACACATGAGCAGATTGTAGATATATTCACCAAACCACTTTCCAGGATGAAGTTCGAGTACTTCTGTGAGAGACTTGGCCTAGTGGAGAATGCCTCCCTAGCTGAGAGGGAGTGTTGATGATTACAGCTTCATGAGACATCCTCCAGGACATGCTCTCCTATGATATTGAGTTGTGTCAACCTGTGAGAGAGCCCATTTGTTGGGTGTGTCATCCCTCTTTGGACTCAGATGAGAGGATGTGTGCCCCTGTGTGGGTTAAGGATTCCCATGAGATGGGTGTGTCATTCCTCTCTAGATTGAGATGAGATGATGTGTACCCCTGTATGGGGTGAAGGCTCCCATGTGATGGGTGTGTCATTCCTCTCTAGATTGAGATGAGATGATGTGTACCCCTGTATGGGGTGAAGGTTCCCATGTGATGGGTGTGTGTCCGACTCTGGACTGAGTTGTTATGACATGGATCTCATGCCTTGTGGACTCAGTTGAGTCGGGCTTGAGATGGTACTCCAGATGATTCTCATGTGGACTCGGTGAGATTGAGATCTATTGAGTAGGACGTCCTTGTGGCTAAGAATAGGTGGACGTGTCCCTAGTGGATGTGTGGATCCATTGCTATATTGTCTAAGAGTAATATTTACCTCTAACCCTAATTGTGATGTAAAGGGTACAGGTCGACCCCACCATATGTGAAATATAATTAATGTTTATTGTAATAATTAATTATTTTCTAAGTTATTGAGGTCGGCCCTGTTCTGCCAATAGACACCACTTTTGGTATGTCCAGTCTAGTATAAATAAAGGTGATTTCCCCACTGAGGAAACACACAAGTCACTTGTCATTTGGAAATTTCAGCAAGTACATTTCTAGGGATGAAGTGCGCACCTCTCTTGGGCGCAAGTTTCAAGGTAGTAGAGCACCCTCTTGTGTGCATTAGGGTTTCATGGTTGGAGGATCTTCTGTAGAATTTTCTGAGGTCCTATGAGGCTACCACCTAAGGTATGTCCTTGACCTTAGTATGGCTCTAAGTTTCGACTGTGTGGTTCTCTTCTCTTGATGTTTTTAGGACAGCAAACAATCACCAAACTTTATGCTCAATATTTAATGGTTAAGTGCTCTTTTAAGGTGCCCTTGCAAGTGTTTTATTTACTCAATGTTAGCACATACAATATACATTAAAACAAATAACACTACCTCTAGATCTTTAACTTTAAAATGTTGATCTACACTTCTAAGCATGCATAAATTTGACACATGTATTTTTGGTCAACATGACCCTGGATAAACCCACCCCCCACCGGGGAAAACTAGTTTGGGATGTATGTCTATAAATGAGGAGAATAGATGGTGGAATACAACAAGTACAAAATATAGATGAACCTATTACAATAACAACTTGTCTCAATAGCCAAATACAAGTCCAAACCAAGCAGGTGCGCCCCTCATAAATGCTACCAAATCCACCATAACTTCTCCAGATGCAAGATGTGAGTTCAGAATGGAAAACCCCTCCACAAGAATGAAGCTCTGATGTATGGAATCCCTCTTCAACTGATCCCATTGCAATCTGACGGGTGAAAGACCTACCCACTACTGATGCGCCCTCCTCAACAAGTGCGCCCTCCACAGTAATGAATGCTCCTCAGTAAATAAACCAAGCTCCAAGCTAGATGCCTCCCTCCATGAAAGAATGCACCCAAGATATCCTCTCCTAATGCAACAATCCTCATCCTCTTGCCCTTCTCCAAGCTCCGTTGGTGACCATACAAGTGAATTGGCTCTCCTTTGCCCCTTGCGCCCTCCTTTAGGAAGCATAAGGAAACCTAAAAGATGGGTGGATGAGATCATCTCATCTCATCCCTAATCAATGGTTGGGATCATATCAACTAAATCTCAAACCAAAACCCACTTTACTTAAGTTTCCATAGTTTCACTTTATGTCTATTAATTCACCCACTTTTTGAATTAATTGTCACTTTAGGTTAAAATGACCAAATTTCACTTTTGACTGAAATCTCCTAAGTCAAAGTGAAATTAGACACAAAGTACATAGTACAAGGTACAAAGTACCTCCCTCATGTGTTTAGAAGCTCAAAAACACAAGGGGGACCACTTTCCAAGGTACCCAAATCTCAACATCTTCTCTTGAGAATATAACAAAGGATTTTTGGGTTTTTCTCCCTTGTTGACAACAATTTTCCCAGGATATTTCTTGCGTTCTTGGTTATTTCAGCAATTGGAAATTGTGTAGCTGCATTTGTTCATGGTTCAAGTAAATGATAAAATTAAATAAACCTCATGCTTGAGCCTATCATAGTGAAAATTCAACAAAAATTAGCATCAGTGAATTAAATATTAGTCATTGATCTCTGCATTTTGCGCTCTTCCTCATTTCCTCATAATTAATGTTTATTTTAATAATTAATTATTTTCTGAGTTATTGAGGTCGGGCTTGTTGTGCCTGTTATCGCACGGTTTGTAGGATAGTTCCAAGGGCTTGAGTCAGGGCTTGAAACCGGCGTAACAGGAGCTTCCCCACCCACTGTCACCTCGATGGGGGGATCTTTCTATTTA
>JZKD02S2388902.1:0-11131 GCA_000966675.3 Picea glauca | reverse complement strand
TGAAGCCCTAGGAGTAAGAAACAGTGTTTCTTTCTTGCTCTTTATTTTGCTAGTTTTGCTTAAGAAGATCTTGTCTAGACAAACTTCTAGAGCCCTAAAGTGCTATCACTTTAGAAGCTTTGTCTAGTTCTCATTGCATTAGATATTTTTGAAGAGTCTAAGGATAGGAGAAATCACTAGGGCCTAGAAGTGGCTACACCCTAGTTGAACCTTCTCTTTGAGGCTTCGTGCTTGAGAACTTTAGGTACTACTTCTCAAGCTTCCACCTTGTTATCTTTTAGACAAGTATAATCATTGTTGTCTCTCCAAGTTAATGTGCTGATATAATTGACTCCATAAACCCTAAAGGCACTAGTATCTTGTCTCTCTTTTGTTGGAAGGTTGATCAAACACTCAAACACTATTCTCTTAAGCTATTACTAATTAAATCTAACACTAATTTAGCCTAGATCGCTAACTTTCTTGCTGTTGTTATAAATGTTTTCTACAGTCATCTAGTTGCAACAAATTTTCTGCATAATTGACTTTGAATTCTAGCTAAACACTTTAGAAGTTGCTTATGACATTTGATTATCATTCTGCTTAGTAAATACTATCTTTTCATTGTCTTTTCAAGCAATTTTGAAGAGCTTTTATTGTAGCTGTTACAATTTATTAATTGTTGTTGTAAACATATTAACTACTACAATTTTATATCAGCTAGCACTTATTTTCACTGTCCATTGTATATTGAGGTGTTATTATCATATTTGTACTTGGAATTATTGTATATGCATGCTATATTGTCTTGTTACGGGCAAGTACATCAAGCACTTCATTAACCTCATCTTTTAGACATAGAATTAGTGACTTTGGTAACCAGTGAGAGGGGGGAATATATGTTGACCATAACCCTAATTTTCCAGTGCTTTAGGTTACTGAGGATGCCTCCCCTGGGGTAGACCTTGCCTATCCCTAAAAATGAGGGATTTCCTATTAAGGTGACAGTGATAGGATATCTTGTTCGTTATGCCCATATCCATTACTTGCCTTGGGATTTGGGAAAGTACATATTGCGCGATAACAAAAACATTGAATGACGATTTGAAAAATCATGGGATCGGATCGATTAGGTGATCACGGGAAGGACAAAATGGGATTTGCAATTTTCAATCTATTTAAATCTGGATGAGACTCTGTGCACCATGTGGTGCTGGTAGCGATGAAAATGATTAGTGACATCATTTCAAAATATCCAAGTAATGGCATTACCATGAGGAAGAGAAACAAGATGACATTGTTTCAAATCCTCCAACGTAGATGATGACATTGTATATTGATAAAATGTCAGTGGGTTTATGAGGATGAGAATGTTGTGGGAGGAATTTGTATAATGTGAAATGAGAATTCCTTTGACGACAATATGGTGTGAATAAATATGCTAGAGAGGCTTATGAGAGATTCCTATACAAGAATGTATTGTCATGACTATTTTATACGTGCAAAATAATACTGTAGGGGCCATCCCGCCTTCTTGTACGTTGTGGGAAGCATTAGTGCTGCATCATTTTGGTATCAGTTTGGTATGATAGACTAAACTCTTTTGAAGGCCAGGGATAAAGAGGAGTTGTGCAACTACCAGATTAATGCTTTAGGAGTCAAAGCTTTTTCATGGTTGTCGGTTGCATCTACTTGGAGCCAAGTCTTTGGCATAGTCAGCGTTAATTATGATACAAATTGTTCGACGTTGTTTATTATGTCACGATCACTTGAACTGTTGGTGCATGTTTATGTCAAATGATATTCACGAAAAATGCATATGGAAAAATGTAAGATTGGAACGATTACCTTGGGCAGAAGACAAGAGAAAAACTATGGTTGCCATGTTTTGCATTAGCTGCAATTTTCCATTGGAAGCAATGGTTAGGAAAGAGGTGATCAAATGAACGAAAATCTATTGTATAGCCAATTGAGAATGCAAAGAGAATCCTATCAGATGGAAAGAACCTTGATTCAGGTGTTTGCGTTTGTGAAGGCGTGTTTGGCAATATGCAAGGGGAAACAATGGAAAAGAGGCAATGCTATTGATGCGTAGAGAGGTGTCTGCCAAATTTGTTGTTGCAATTATAGAAGACGTGCAGAACCAATGATGCACATGGTGTTCTATTGTGAATACTCTTTGAATTAATATGTTGATTAGGCTATAGATGTGCATGCTTGCTATTCATGATAGAATCATGGTTCATAGAGGAGGCAGTCAGTCAAGAGGGTTGGGGTATGGATTTTTCCTCAATCGTAGAGGGAGAAGCCAATGAGGTAGATTGGACAATAGGGTTTGTTTTCAATGACAGAGGGAGTTGTCTTATGAGTTTGACAAGAACAATCTTAGTCTCATACATTACTATTTGGGATTAGAAGTATGACATATGAGATCTTCCTTGGTCAGGGAAAATATGGTGTGGATATCCTAAAGAGGTTCGGGGTGTTGGACTGTAAATCGATGGCTATATCGATGACAACAAATGAGGCCGTGGATTCTACATTATATAGAAATATGATTGGATCATTGATGTATTTGACGAATACGCAACTAGATATATGTTTTGTTGTGAACACCTTGAGTCAGTACATGGTTGACCCCAGACGTATTCACCTAATTGTAGTAAAACATGTGATGAGGTACCTTAAAGGTACTATCGATTATGGGCTCAAGTATGTTGCAGACAATGATATCAATGTACTTGGATATTTAGATTCAGATTAGGTCGGTAGTGTTGCAAACCAGAAAAGTACATTGGGATTTTGCTTCACTTTGGGATCCTATATGATTTCATGGATCATTAAGAAGCAGTCATGTGTAGCACTCAATACAGATGTGGTAGAGTATGTGGCAACAAGTGAAACAAATCACGAAGCTGTGCGGCTTCAGAAATTGCTGACCGGATTATTCGATATTACGATGGAGGCGACCTGTATCTTGTGCGACAACCAGAGTTGTATAAAGTTGTTAGAGAACCCGATGTTTCATGATAGGTCGAAGCATATTGAAATAAGGTATCACTATATTAGGGATATGGTGCAGAAGGGAGAAGTGAGGCTCCAATATGTGGCTATCGATGAGAAGGTTGTGGATGTGCTGACAAAGTCATTGTCAAGGAAAAAGTTCAAGTACTTCAGAGAAAAGCTCGACATAGTCCCTCTTCAGAGGGCGTGATGGCTTCAGATGTTATCACATGGTAGTGGATGTCATGATGACATGTTGTAGCTATTGGAGAGCTACCCATCGACCTTGGATGCATGTTGAAGAGATGCGGTACATATATGATCGCAGGGTACTAGATGTCATGCATAAGATATCCGAGTTTTCTATGGGAAACTGGATAGTCTCATGATGATATGTTGTAGCTATTGGAGAGATACCCACCGACCTTGGATTCATATTGTGAAGTCACTATGGATTTCTTTTGATTTATAGATTTGTGTGTCCAATAGTCAATGGTAATTATATCGTTTGGATGGTGACAGTGTTAGAGTCCGTGTTAGATAAAATACCTTCCTCATTATTAGGGAGTGTTGAGATTTTACGTAATTTTGGAAGTTATTCCTAAGTGTAATTATATTGGTTATTCCTAAGTGTAATTTTTAAAGGGTTTATTAATAAGTCATGTATTTAAGGTCTTTTAGAGTATAAATAGAGGTTATATCGATTCATTTTGATCACTCATTGAATATAACTACAAGACAATAGTACACACTTATCTAGGAGGCTATTCTTGGTTCGTATTTGGGTCTATTTGGTATTGATTTCGTGAAAGAGAATTGTATGACATTGTACATGTTGGAGGAATCTATACCGAGGAAGGTTTGAAGGGTTTTCTCCCCTTTGAGGGTGTTGTCCCTCCACCAATTTTTGTGGAAACATTGGTCATGTTTGACCATTTTTGGGACTTCGACAGGCTGGTCGAAGGAGGAGCGCCCAGGCGAAGCGGAGATCACATGATCTTGCCCTTTTTGCGAGATTTTTGGGTTTTAGGGTTTATGTAACATGAATGGGATGTCGGACCATAGGTTTACCCATGCTTAGGCCTCTTTTATAATGTATAAATAAGTAGCTAGGTGATGTAAGAAAGGGACGATGGCTTAGTGCTAATATTATCTATGTGCAAGAAGATGTGTTAAGGCCTATAGAGCTAAGTGAAAGCATTTTGTAAGTGTTTGGTGCAGACGGACTGTGTAAGTCTTTGTGCTTTGATACAACTCAGGGAAGGAGGATTTGATGAGGTGCATGCAGACCTTCTATCCTATGCAGAGTTGGATCTGTGGCTTGGTGCATGCAAGAAGATTAGAAGAAGCTAATAAAGAAGAAGAAGAGTTGGTGGATGTAGCCCTACACTGGGGTGAACCACGTATATCCTATGTTGATGTGATTTGTGCAATTTTATTCATGGTGTTTATGCTTATATTTTCTTAGTGCATTGTTCTTGATGTATGATAATAGATCTATAAATGATTAGTGCTTTATGATGTGAATGAATGTTAGATTTGAACTTATGCTAAGTGCTTAGAAGTGTTTGATTTGTTGATCACAACACTATTATGTATTTAGGGTTAATCTGTGAAGTGAATACGAATCATAAATGAATGCATATTATTAGCTAAGTGCTCTATTAAAGTGTTGTAATTACAGATCTGTGTCCCAGATAGGTTGTAGACATCTGAGTCCTGCAACCCCCCTTGCCTCTACCTTAGGTGATACTTCATCTGCTTCGCAGTTGTTGCCGAAAGGGCCGATAGTTAGGGTTTTTTTGGTGCGTTGTTGAACCGTTGAACCTTGGGTCTGCCCCTGTGCCAACAAATTTGCAACTAAGTAACTGAAGTGCACAGACCTATGAGCGCCTTGCAGAAGACCCGAAATTGAGGACATTGGAGGCACAACTCCAGGAGGCGAAGCAATAGGTTCCTACAGTGCAAGCACAGTTGAAGTTGCTTACATCAATGGAGAATATGAAGAGGGCATAAGAGAAATGTGTAGTTCAACAACAGGTCACTGCTATCCAGAGCAAAGTGATGGAGGTGACACAATGACTCTAGCCGGTGCAGGATGAAGTCTGAGCCCTCTTTGAAGAGATCGAGGGACAAGGATCACAGTTGGAACAGGTGGTCACAATAGTGGAACATCACCTCGAAGGGCCTATCACTGAGCAAGTCATTCAGGAGTTCACCGAGCAGGAGGCTCTGGCGAAGCAACAAGTTGAGGCAACTCGAGGCCTTCGAAGCAATATTGACCAGATCAGAGTGACTCAGGATGAATCACAGGTGAGTGTTGGGGGCCTTTTGGCCCTCGACCAAGTTTTGTGAAAACATTGGTCATGTTTGACCATTTTTGGGACTTTGACAGGCTGGTCGAAGACGGAGCGCCCAGGCGAAGCGAAGATCGCAGGATCTCACCCTTTTTGTGGGATTTTTGGGTTTTAGGGTTTATGTAACGAGAATGGGATGTCGGCCCATGGTTTTACCCATGCTTAGGCCTCTTTTGTAGTGTATAAATAAGTAGGTAGGTGATGTAAGAAAGGGTCGATGTCTTAGTGCTAATATTAGCTATGTGCAAGAAGATGTGTTAAGGCTTGCAGAGCTAAGTGCAAGCATTTTGTAAGTGCTTGGTGCAGACGAACTATGTAAGGATTTTTGCTTTGACACAACTCGGGGAAGGAGGATCTGGCGAGGTGCGCACATATCTTATGTCCTATGCAGAGTTGGATCTATGGCTTTGTGCATGTAAGAAGATTGGAATAATCTAATAAAGAAGAAGAAGAGTTGGTGGACGTAGCCCCACACTGGGGTGAACCACGCATATCCTGTATTGATGTGCTTTGTGCAATGTTATTCATGGTGTTTATGTTTATGTTTTCTTAGTGCACTATTCTTGTTGTATGATAGATAGATCTATAGATGCTTAGTGCTTAGTGCTTAGAAGTGTTTGATATGTTTATCACATCGTTGTTATGTATTTAGGGTTAATCTGTGAAGTGAATAAGAATCATAACTGAAAGCATATTATTGGCTAAGTGCTCTATTAAAGTGTTGTAATCACAGATCTTCTTCCCAGCTAGGTTATAGACACTTGAGTCCTGCAACCCCCCCTGCCTCTGCCTCAGGTGAGACTTCATATGCTTCGCAGGTGTTTCCGAAAGGGCTGGTAGTTAGGGTTTTGTTGGTGCGCTGTTGAAGCATTGAACCCTGGGTCTGCCCCTGTGCCAAAAGAGGGTTTCCCTAAGGATATATCTTGTTCTTGTGTGGATATTTATCTTTCAGTTGTGATCATTTTTTATATTAAATAATACACACACACACACACAATATCATCTCTTTTGGAAAGTCAACAATATGGGTTGGGACAACAATTTTACACAATTGAGTTTTTGTGCATGGAAAACAAGTAGAGAGAAAGAAACAGAGCTTGAATTTGATGCACCCATGGAGGGAAAATTCTAGATCATGTTGGAGCATAATTGGAGCGAATTGGAGCTAGAAAATTGAAGATCCAGGTTGTCAGGCCTAAAGAGTGAACTCATGTGTGAGTTTCACTAAAACAACAAGTGTTTGTTGTTGGTTTGCTGATAGTTTTCCTAGTAGAAGTTTCCCTTGAGTTCCCAGCTAAGAGATTCCTAGCTGTTTGTGCCAGAGAGACCATGATAAAAAAATTGGATGCTCGAGGGACTAACATCAATGACGGGGTACATTCCTTGGGTTGGACAGGTCAAGAGGAATAGAGCTGGTGGAAAATTATGTTAGTTGTAGGAGAATATCAGTTGGGTTGAGAGTTTTATGAGCTGGGAGTGGACTATGAGAGACCTCCCTCTTTTGTGGATTGCTAGCCTCAGCTCAGGGTTGACTGGATGTTGAGATTTGGAACAATTAGTCTATGGTTGGGTGGAACGTTTGTCCCAAGCAACAGGTTGCACAATTCTTGTTTAAAGATAAGTGTTTTATCTCATTATCGTGTTATTTACATGTGTTATTGTTGTGCATGAACTTTGTGTATTTATGAATGATTTATATGTTGTTGTGTCAATGATTAAGCTGCATTTCATGTTGATTATTAGCATGTTGTAGATGCATCTTTTTATGGTTCTAGATAGTAGCTAAATCCATTTTAATTTCATAGTTGAAAGCTACAGGAAATGAGTTAACTGTAAGTGAATTAAATTAGTTAGCAAACATTTCATTTTTATGATTATTTCACACCGTAATGTCCATCGGTTGGATTGGGGGACATTACATAACAGTCATCAAGGCAAGGCTATGAGCATCAACATACTTACTAAGGACCAACATGGAACCGAAAAAAATACCTAGTATCAAGGTACATGGAGGAATAAAAGAAATGAGTGGAGATATCATAATAACATAGCAACAACAAAGATACAAGTGGACAATTTTTTCACCGAGAAAACCTAGTGCTTTGAAACGACTACTCTGCAAATCGACTGCATGAATGGAACGAGCCGCCGTGAAACCCACCGCTTGATACGGTCTGGCACAGACAACACTGCGGTCTGATCTGTCAGAATGAATCTGGAAGAGGGGGGGAAACCCCCCTCATACAATAAAGTTACGACCAATGATAGAACGGGAACAAGATCCAAAAGGCCCTCATTCGAGCCATCATTGCAGCTACGCGATCAACTCCTTTCCAGAGAACAAGGACTCAGGAAAGAAATGGATGTGGAAGCAAGAACGTCCCATCCAAAAGCATCTCGTGGTTGGGATCCCGACAAATGCATCCCGCAATCGGATAAACCACCGAGATATCTCACAGTCTCAACAAGAGTGGGTGAACACACACAATTCATGTGAGAGCATGCCCTCATAGGAAATTTTAGGGGACTGTGGTCATCTGAACGTGACCTAAACCGATGGATAAAACACTGGTGGAACCCTAAGGGGGACTACGAGGTTCAACTCAGCTCAAAGGGTTTTTTCACAATAATCCTGTACAACCTAGAAGACAAGGACAAAATCTTTGAGAATGGGCCATACTTCTACAACTCGGTAGGGCTATTCTTACGCTTCTGGATGGAGAGATTCATCCAAGACAAGGAGGAATTCATAATGGCTCCAGTCTAGATCTGATTATACTTCTTGCCGCAAGAGTTTTGGCTGGTGGAAATCCTTATGGGAATCAGGAACACAGTGGGGCACTATGTTAAAACATCGAAAGCCACAAAGCAGAGGAAATACACTTCATACACTCGAATCTGCGTATATATGAACATCTCTAAGGCTCTCCTGGTATCTATAACGCTGGAATATCAGAATGAGGACTGGCAATAGACACTGGACTACAAACATATCCCTTTTCGTTGCAGGAAATGCCATGAACACGACCACCTCTTCAGAGACTGTCCTATGAATATCCAAGCATCCAAGGTTAGCGATACCAAGTAAAAATATTGGTTCACCATTGTCACAAGAAGGAAAAAAAACCCTCCGAGAAAGCAGAATCCAGATCCATGACCCAAGATCTCGACAAAAAACTCTTATGAGATTCTGAATCAGCTACTGACAGACGAAGAAATCCAAGATCCACACAAAGCAAAACAACAAGAGAAAGGAAAGAACCAAGCCAGACCTTCCTCAAGCCCAAATCGCGAGATCAACCCAGAATAGGGGGGAGGCATAGATGGAGATACCCTGATGCAGTTGGATGATCGGGATCTCGTAGGCATCAACCTAGAAAAACTTGAGAAATCTCTCAATCAAAAGGATCTGCAATCCCTCCCTGAAGAGAAGCTTTGAAAGGTACATAAAGTCTTTCTTGACTCCACAACAGGATCCAAAACAAGACTAGGTATAGCCACAGACCCAAGATAAGACTCAAAGAGGGTACCACGGGAGAACAAGAGAAGGGGATGAAAATCATCCCAACAACTAATCAAGGAGGCAGACAATCTCATGCTCAATTCGGGGTAGATCCAAAAGCTCTCGGAGGGATACCTCACATATGGAAAGTCACATTCTCCCAAAATTAGGATCAGACCACTGACCAGTGGCCTTTTTCCTAGAAATCAGGGCAATGCCCAAGTAAAAACCCTTTCGGTTTGAGAAATTTTGGCTTTCACACCCTGACTTTCATCAGCTTGCAAAATCCTGGTGGGCTCAGGAAAAAATAGATCATGGTACATGCATGTACAAACTCCAGCAACGCCTCAACAACTTCAAGCAATCGCTGAAGCTCTGGAAGAAACATAACTTTGGAAATATATTCCAAAGCATGCAAGACATAGAAAACAAACTAGCAGAGATACATAAAAATTTCATTTCAGGAACCCGAACTGCTGATCTAATGGAAGAGGAGGAGAAGCTCTAAGCGCAGCTAGAAGAGAGGAAACAACAAGAGGAAATTCTGTGGAGACAGAAATCTAGGGTCCAATGGCTCAAAGAGGGGGAAAAGAACACAAAGTTCTTCCACAGAGCTATGGTGCATCACCGATACATAAATAGAATAACTCATTTGGAGGATGCCCAGGAAAATCCAATAAAACAACACACCCAAATCGAGGAAGAGCTCAACAACTATTACAGATATCTACTAATGGAAACCAATGAGGATAGAATGACAACAATCCGACGGGTAACCAGTTACATACCCTCTCTGGTGACTCCAGAATAGAATGCAACACTGTTGAGACCCATCACTCAAGAAGAAGTGGACTAGGTACTGAAAGAAGTGCCCTTAGGAAAGTTCGTTGGCCTAGATGGCTTCACCAATGACTTCTTCTACCACTGTTGGGATTTAATTAGGGAAGAGGTATGGCAGGTATTTAAGGAATCTAGGACCTCAGGCCAAGTCCTCTCTGCTCTCAACGCAACCTTTCTCACCCTAATTCCAAAAGAGGAGCGGGTCACTCATCCCAAACAGTTCAGACCAATTTCCCTATGCAACGTCATCTACAAAATCATTACAAAGGTGATTGCAAAGTGCCTTAAGCCAATTCTGCCTTTCATCATATCCAAGGAACAAGAAGGCTATGTAGAGGGGAGACAAATCATGGACAACGTCATACTGGCTCAGGAGGTTATCCACTCCCTCAAGATGACCAAAATACCAGGTATGCTCATCAAACTAGATCTCTCAAAATCTTTTGACAGAGTCAGCTGGCAGTACCTCCGCTCCATTTTAGAATCCTTTGGCTTTGATCAACAATGGGTAAACTGGATCTTAAACCTCACCTCCTCAACCTTCTTCTCCATTCTAGTCAATGGGGTTCCTTCCCAACCGTTCTCCCCTTCCAGAGGCATTAGATAGGGTGACCCCCTTTCACATTTTCTGTTTGTGCTCATGGCGGAAGGCCTAGGGCGTTACATCAAGACAACGATCCTGGAAGGCTCCCTCAAGGGCTTACCCATGCACAACATCTAACTGACACCCTTGCATAGTCAATTTTTTGATGACACCCTCCTCATGAACACCCCAACCGATGGAGAGGCCAACAAGCTCAACTCATCCTCTCTGATTTTGTAGAGGCCTCAGGCATGACTCTCGACCTAGACAAATCCAAACTCTACTTCTTAAACACTTCGATAGCGATTCAAATTCATATCTCTAGACTCCTGGGTATACCCAAGAGCTCCCTTCCATCCAACTACCTAGGCATTCCTCTAACTAATGCATCGAAAAGATCCATTTCCTGGGACAGTCTGCTTCTTTCCATTTCCAATAGGCTGAATAACTGGGCCTTTAGGCCCCTCAACATTGCAACCAGCCTGGTCATGCTCAAATTAGTTTTGCAAACCTTGCCGACTTACCTTTTCATAGCCTTGGCAGGTCCAAAGCAAGTCATCAAAGAAATTAGAAACCTTCAATGAAACTTCCTTTGGCATGGGCACCAACCAAACAAGAAATGGGCACTAGTAGGATGGGACATGCTTTGTATGCCCAAAAGTATGGGAGGGCTGGGACTTCGTGATCCAAGAAAACTCAACCAAGTTACAGGTGCCAAAATGTGGTGGAGATGGCTAAAGAACCGAACAACATTATGGGTGCAAATCTGGAAACAAAAGTACGCTCCACTCACACAAGCATACCAACTCATTCGACACAATGACCAAATACAAGGATCCAATATTTGGAATGCATCTTGGCAAAACA
>JZKD02S2388880.1:11108-29481 GCA_000966675.3 Picea glauca | reverse complement strand
ACCTAGATAGTTGTCTTCAAGACAATGCCTAAGGCTGGGCAAGGTTGTAACTTACTTTTCCACTTGTTGGTAATAAAAGAGCTTGTTTTCCCCCAAATTTGCATTCATTGTACATTTATATGTATGCTTACTTTGAATATGGCATATTACATGCACATATTTATGATCGAATAACTACTTTCGTCGCAGCCCTAGTTTTGTATTTGTCTTGTAGTTTAATTCCATCGGAAGATCGGGATTTCTTCGATGAATTAGAGGAGGGATCGAAATCAAATGGGAGAAAAAGGTGCACCTTCTTTTCTCCTCTCTATACCTACCTTCTCCTAAATAAAGTAGTTATTTTATTTGATTTTTGTGTGTTTGTTACTATGGGGAGACAATTATCTCTTTCACTTGGTCTTTCTCTGTTGTGATTACGACCCACAATCACAGGGGAAAAAACCCGTAATCAGAATTAGTGACTCCATTGGGGATACTCCTAGTTGGGTCAGTTTGGTTGAGGTGTCTTGCTTGCTTGTGTTGTCTTTTGTTATTAGTTTCTGAGTCTTTTTTAGAGTCTGTTAACCTCAAAGTACCTGTTGTTAATTCCTGAATCCCTTTGTTTATGAGTGGATTTTTTATTTTCTAAACTTACCTTGCCATCTGCAAGTGACATCACTATAGCCCATGTACATCCGTGATTTGCATCTCTACATCTCACATATATCCGCAAGTTTCTCTAGTAACAGTCGTAGACCTGTGTGAAGTTGAAGTTTTTTTAAATTTATCTTCCTTTTTTGGGTTTAATGCTTGGTTTGATAAGTCACTTGGACTTTCCTGAGTCTTTGTTTGGTGTCTCTTTGTTAGGTTCTGAATGCTTGATATACAGAAAAGATTAAAAGATTTTCTTTGAATGTCTAGTATAAGGTTTTTTAGGTAGACTGAAAGAACAACCTTGTTAGTCTGCATTTCCAGATTCATTGTCATTTTAGTGTCTTCTTGGTTGAACACTTTTTGTCTTTTTTCCTTCTTTCTTCCTTGTTTCAAAAAGAAAACAAATATTTTCAATCTTGTGCTTATTTTTTCTTTTGTAAACAAAAAAGTTATATATATATATATATATATATATATATATATATATATATATATATATATATATATATATATATATATATATATATATATATATATATGTTTGTTTATTGCTCATTCCTTGAACCCTTGCCTTTCATTTGCAAGAAAAGAAGTAGTTGTGTATCATTAATGTAGTTGCATTATACTTTGTTAGTGCTAAATGTTTTATTTAAAAAGAAAAGAATTCAGTAGTACAAGTTTTGCATCCTGACATGCATTTGCATCTTGAGGTGTTCTAAATATTGCACTTAAACTCTCGTTTTCATCTGAAAAAAGAAAAGAATTTGTTGCATAAGTGTTGTTGCATCCTTTTTCACTTGAAGAAACTAATTGTGTGTTCTTATATTGCATTTATTTTTGAGTCGGTCAAAAAACATCACCAAACTTTCACCCACACCCCTTTTTTCAGTAAAAACATCCTATTAAACTAATCGCGTAACTAAAACTTATTAGATACTTTCATTTTTCTAGGGTAAATCAATAAGTTTAGTCTAGTTCCTTGGCATAGGTTGGAGAGTAAATTTCTCTAAATCCATTAAAAAAACATAAGTGTCTAAGATAGGGGGTGTAAAACCCAGTTTTTCATATAGGTTGGTCCACAAGCTTCTCTAACACAAGAGTTAAACATGAGGTCACATAAGGAATAGCCGAGGAGATTCCCCTCCAGAGTTTGACCTAACGTAGTGGAAAGATTATGTATTGGGGGTTTCGATTGTACCCATACCTCCATGAGAGGTGGTGTTTTTGAGGCTTCGGGATTTGCTACCCTACCTACACTTTCTATCCCGACTATCGACTATAACCCTCGGGCACTAACTATGAGCCGGGAACCTTAGTTTCTCTTCCTAGGTAAACCAAAATGTGACTATGGGGGTTTTTCGTAGTACCTGGGGTGGATTTTGTATCATGCACTTCAGTACTGTTGGAGGGTGCCCCGCAAAGCGTGGGTACTTACACCGGATAAGGTTGATTTATGGAGGTCAAGATAATTGCTTCTCATACCTTCATTCGGTGGTCCACAAGACTTAATCAACCCGTGCCTTAATCCGGAAGGGCCCGACCCCTCTTTATGATTTTTTCGATCCCAAGACTTAATCCACTTGAGTCATAATTTTGACAGAGTTTATTGTGTTTGTTTTATCTTTAGGGATTTTTTAGCAGTGTGTTTAGTGAAGGTAGTTCAACCTTAGACAAGCGAGTATATTGTCACCGAGAGTTGATCACTTAAAATGGACAACTCACCGCTTTGAAGATCGAGGAGAATCCAAGGCCTTCTGCCTGAGGAAGAGATTAGAAATAATTCTCCCCCACCTCCTCAAAGGCATCGGCTTGATTTTTCCAACACTTTCATACCGGTTGGTCAGTTTGAGATCATAGGTCATAAATCTTCGTAAGTCAACGTTCTAGAACCAAAAGAGGTAATTGTTGAGGATCTTGGAGCTGAGGAATTCGCTCCACATGCTAATTATTCGTTACCTTCGAATTTCTCATTTCCAGTCATATGATTCCTTCCTCCAGGATCAGACTTTTTTGATAGTAGCCTTCTTCGGTGGGCCATTATGGGTGACACTTCACCAGTGTTAGGGTTGGGAGCACCTGCATCTCCCACCTCAATGATCATTATCGGGAGGATCTTTACTCTTGGTATGTCGGATCAAACAAAAAAATTGGTTCAATCCATCCTCATTGTGACAACTGGTAGTATTTGCTCATTGTTTTTCGGCCCCACTTGAGTTTTGATTGTAACAACATATTTCGTGTCAACAAAAAATGCTTTCTCTTACAGAATGTCATCGATGGGAATGTTTAACGCATTGGTGAGTACTCAACCAACGTCCAAGTTGTTGAATGTTGGTGGAGGAAGCACTCAAACTCCCTACCAAGACTTTTCTTGGGGCATAGATCTTATTCCTCCATCATCTCCATTTGTCATAAGTGGATCTGTTCCCTTTTTTGGCCCTAACCCCACATGGGGCTAGGGTGCTTCTATGGGTAGCGGATCCCAATCTGCTAGTATGATTTCAACTTCGACCCCGTTCACACTTTACGGTGGGTTCAGGAGCAACCATTTCATTATGTTTGTAGTGTCGACGAGGGACAAACCCTTCCAAGGTCAGTCTTCCCCCTCGCAAGGACCTATGTCCTCGCTAGGGGCACCTTTGGGGAGTGCCCCTCTCCAAGGCCAGTGGAATCCCTTCCTAGGAATGTCGTAAGGGGGAAACCCCTTTCCCAGTTAGTCCACCCCTGTGCCAAGATTTACTCTTGTCCATGGTGGGTCCACTGGAGGTAACCCCAATTTTCCTCTTGGGAACCATATAGGTGGAGGTTTTCCTTAGTTTAACCAAGGACCACAAGGTTTTATCCCAAGCTCCAGATCGATATCAAACTCTTTCTAGCGACCTAGTGCCAGTTACAATCTAGGCCCTTCTTTTCATGACGCTCATTGGTCGATGACGCAGCCTAGGTTATCGTTTCTGGAAACTTTGCATTTGCCATATTTCTCCAAGTTGATGAACGATATGATTTGTCATGACCTCAGTTGGCTTGTTGTCCCAACTAAATTACCTTAAGACATTCCAAAGTTTGTGGGAAAAAGTGACAAAGAACTGCAAGACCATGTGATGACATTCCATTTGTGGTGCTCGTCTAAATCGTTAGATGACGATTCGATCAAATTGCGGTTGTTCTAGCGTACTCTCACTGGAGGAACTGCCAAATGGTATATTGAACTTGAGAGGGGGGAGTACTCGACGTTCGATGATCTAACTATGGTTTTCTTAAACCGCTTCCAACTCCTTTTCTGGTATGATGTCGTGACAGAGTTGTTGGCTAACTTTGTACAAGACAATGGCATGCACATTTCCAACCACATTCGGGAATGGAGGAGACAAAAGATCTTTATTAAGGCTATGGTTTCACCGGAGTTCCTCCTCGAATGGTTCCTGGAATCCTTACTCCTGTATATTTCAAAAGACGTCACNTTAAAAAGAAAAGAATTCAGTAGTACAAGTTTTGCATCCTGACATGCATTTGCATCTTGAGGTGTTCTAAATATTGCACTTAAACTCTCGTTTTCATCTGAAAAAAGAAAAGAATGTGTTGCATAAGTGTTGTTGCATCCTTTTTCACTTGAAGAAACTAATTGTGTGTTCTTATATTGCATTTATTTTTGAGTCGGTCTAAAACATCACCAAACTTTCACCCGCACCCCTTTTTTCAGTAAAAACATCCTATTAAACTAATCGCATAACTAAAACTTATTAGATACTTTCATTTTTCTAGGGTAAATCAATAAGTTTAGGCTAGGTCCTTGGCATAGGTTGGAGAGTAAATTTCTCTAAATCCATTAAAAAAACATAAGTGTCTAAGATAGGGGGTGTAAAACCCAGTTTTTCGTATAGGTTGGTCCACAAGCTCCTCTAACACAAGAGTTAAACATGAGGTCACATAAGGAATAGCCGAGGAGATTCCCCTCCAGAGTTTGACCTAACGTAGTGGAAATATTATGTATTGGGGGTTTCGATTGTACCCATACCTCCATGAGAGGTGGTGTTTTCGAGGCTTCGGGATTTGCTACCCTACCTGCACTTTCTATCCCGACTATCGACTATAACCCTCGGGCACTAACTATGAGCTGGGAACCTTAGTTTCTCTTCCTAGGTAACCCACAATGTGACTACGGGGGTTTTACGTAGTACCTGGGGTGGATTTTGTATCATGCACTTCAGTATTGTTGGAGGGTGCCCCGCAAAGCGTGGGTACTTACACCGGATAAGGTTGATTTATGGAGGTCAAGATAATTGCTTCTCATACCTTCATTTGGTGGTCCACAAGACTTAATCAACCCGTGCCTTAATCCGGAAGGGCCCGACCCCTCTTTATTATTTTTTCGATCCCAAGACTTAATCCACTTGAGTCATAATTTTGACAGAGTTTATTGTGTTTGTTTTATCTTTAGGGATTTTTTAGCAGTGTGTTTAGTGAAGGTAGTTCAACCTTAGACAAGCGAGTATATTGTCACCGAGAGTTGATCACTTAAAATGGACAACTCACCGCTTTGAAGATCGAGGAGAATCCAAGGCCTTCTGCCTGAGGAAGAGATTAGAAATAATTCTCCCCCACCTCCTCAAAGGCATCGGCTTGATTTTTCCAACACTTTCATACCGGTTGGTCAGTTTGAGATCATAGGTCATAAATCTTCGTAAGTCAACGTTCTAGAACCAAAAGAGGTAATTGTTGAGGATCTTGGAGCTGAGGAATTCGCTCCACATGCTAATTATTCGTTACCTTCGAATTTCTCATTTCCAGTCATATGATTCCTTCCTCCAGGATCAGACTTTTTTGATAGTAGCCTTCTTCGGTGGGCCATTATGGGTGACACTTCACCAGTGTTAGGGTTGGGAGCACCTGCATCTCCCACCTCAATGATCATTATCGGGAGGATCTTTACTCTTGGTATGTCGGATCAAACAAAAAAATTGGTTCAATCCATCCTCATTGTGACAACTGGTAGTATTTGCTCATTGTTTTTCGGCCCCACTTGAGTTTTGATTGTAACAACATATTTCGTGTCAACAAAAAATGCTTTCTCTTACAGAATGTCATCGATGGGAATGTTTAACGCATTGGTGAGTACTCAACCAACGTCCAAGTTGTTGAATGTTGGTGGAGGAAGCACTCAAACTCCCTACCAAGACTTTTCTTGGGGCATAGATCTTATTCCTCCATCATCTCCATTTGTCATAAGTGGATCTGTTCCCTTTTTTGGCCCTAACCCCACATGGGGCTAGGGTGCTTCTATGGGTAGCGGATCCCAATCTGCTAGTATGATTTCAACTTCGACCCCGTTCACACTTTACGGTGGGTTCAGGAGCAACCATTTCATTATGTTTGTAGTGTCGACGAGGGACAAACCCTTCCAAGGTCAGTCTTCCCCCTCGCAAGGACCTATGTCCTCGCTAGGGGCACCTTTGGGGAGTGCCCCTCTCCAAGGCCAGTGGAATCCCTTCCTAGGAATGTCGTAAGGGGGAAACCCCTTTCCCAGTTAGTCCACCCCTGTGCCAAGATTTACTCTTGTCCATGGTGGGTCCACTGGAGGTAACCCCAATTTTCCTCTTGGGAACCATATAGGTGGAGGTTTTCCTTAGTTTAACCAAGGACCACAAGGTTTTATCCCAAGCTCCAGATCGATATCAAACTCTTTCTAGCGACCTAGTGCCAGTTACAATCTAGGCCCTTCTTTTCATGACGCTCATTGGTCGATGACGCAGCCTAGGTTATCGTTTCTGGAAACTTTGCATTTGCCATATTTCTCCAAGTTGATGAACGATATGATTTGTCATGACCTCAGTTGGCTTGTTGTCCCAACTAAATTACCTTAAGACATTCCAAAGTTTGTGGGAAAAAGTGACAAAGAACTGCAAGACCATGTGATGACATTCCATTTGTGGTGCTCGTCTAAATCGTTAGATGACGATTCGATCAAATTGCGGTTGTTCTAGCGTACTCTCACTGGAGGAACTGCCAAATGGTATATTGAACTTGAGAGGGGGGAGTACTCGACGTTCGATGATCTAACTATGGTTTTCTTAAACCGCTTCCAACTCCTTTTCTGGTATGATGTCGTGACAGAGTTGTTGGCTAACTTTGTACAAGACAATGGCATGCACATTTCCAACCACATTCGGGAATGGAGGAGACAAAAGATCTTTATTAAGGCTATGGTTTCACCGGAGTTCCTCCTCGAATGGTTCCTGGAATCCTTACTCCTGTATATTTCAAAAGACGTCACGACATCGGAAGTGTTTTCAAAGGAGCAAGCAATCTTTAGGGTGCAATAGATAGAGCTTATATACTCTTAGTCAGACATGATCTATGAGATTATGTGAAAATCACCACATTCTACTCTTGACTTGGCAAAGCCAAAGTCCAAACCACATGCCAATGGTATAGTGTGTTTTGCTCAATCAATAGTCACAAATATGGCTGCTAGCCAAATGCAAAAACTTGTTATCCAAGAACCTGCGGTTGATCCAGCCACTGGCTCGACCATCCCAACCACCATGTCTTCTAATATACATTTTGTGCAAATGAAGACTTCAAAGGGTCCTCAACAACCCATAGACAAAGAAAAGGCAAGGCAAGAAAATTGGTGGGGGTAATAAACAAAATTCGGATAAAAATGTTGAGGGGGAAAAGGATGAGAAGAGGAAAGTGAAGTTTCCTTGTAAGCTTTGTGATGATGATCACCTTACTCACCAATTTCTATGAATGAAAGAATCCCATCGGATTATCAATTTGAATCAACAACAACAACCTCATGTGTTGCAAAACCATTTTCTGCAAGGGCAGAACTTGCAAGCTGGCTCTTCCAATTTCAACCCACAAGGGGCCACATCAAGTGCTCCCCCTCTAATGGATATAAAGGAGTAGTAAACATGCTTAAATCCTCAAAGCTAAAATATGTATACTTGTCGACGATAAATCAAAACTATGATAACCCTGAGTCGACTGAGAAAGGGAATAAAACTTCAGAGGATCAAGCCTGTCTCCACATAGAGAGGCTTGATAAAGAAACAACGCCACACATACTGAAGGGAGTTTACAAAAGGACTATGCATAACCCTAATGCATGAGTCGCTCCAATTATTCATTTGTGGAGGACTTGACTCAGATGCCTTGTGCTATGTCCACTTTGGAGGTTCTCCAAAGTTTCCCTTCGTAGCGTACTGCGTTGTTATCTGCCATAGGAGTTGCAGAATCTACTAGTCAAATCGTTATGAAGTTTGATGCTACTGATGTGTGACCTCACCTTCCATATCACATATCCTTTTAGATAGGGGTTGTTTGTAACAATCTCTTAGTTAAGATAATTGTCGTTGACGAAGGAGCTTCCACGTGTGTGATATCTTTGTCATGCTGGAAAGCCATCAGTTCTCTTGAAATTAACCCTTCTCATAACCTCTTGATTGATTTCAATGGACGATCGTTTCAACCTCATGGTATGATTCCTTCATGTTTGATCACGCTAGGGGGAAACTTTATTTGTGTAGAGGTTGAAGTAGTCGACACACCACTCAACTATATTCTTTTGTTAGGAAGAAGTTGGACCTATGCCATGACAGTTGTCGTCTCAACATTTTTTCGCATTATATGCCTTCCCCATGAGGGAAGAACCATGACCATCGATCAATTGGCGTCCAACCTTTTTGACATGACAGCTAATATGGGATTGACGATCCCTTGGATTGAAAACTATTAGGAAACCACCGAGAGCATCGGTTGTGGGATGTACCCATCGTGAATGGGATCTTTTGATTTCCCCACACTGATTTTGTACATTCATGCTACTCCGGTTAATAGGGTCGCTTCGTTTAGAATGACGTATATATAGGACCCATGGACCCTTCCCTCACCATCCAGAATGGTTGAAGTTCGGGTTCATGTCGGAATGGCCAAATCTTTGTCTGCAGCTGAGATAGCTTATTGAGCCATTCAACAGGCCACAACAGACCCATATCAGACTCCAACGATCATGGAGGAGGAGGATCTCTTTCCTAAGCCTATATGGGCTCAAAAATCTTTGAACTCTCAAGAATATTTAAATACCATCTTGTCATTAGATGAAGCAATTATTGAAGCGATGGACAGAGCTGAAAGGCCCTGGGAGGATTTGCATCATAGATTGTATTTACTCCTAGAATTTAGTCGAGTTGAAAACAGAGAGTTCAATTCATCCATTGTTGGAAGTGTTGATGGAGTAGTCAATCCCTTGGCTAGACATGGTGTCTATGCNGGGGAGTGCCCCTCTCCAAGGCCAGTGGAATCCCTTCCTAGGAATGTCATAAGGGGGAAACCCCTTTCCCAGTTAGTCCACCCCTATGCCAAGATTTACTCTTGTCCATGGTGGGTCCACTGGAGGTAACCCCGATTTTCCTCTTGGGAACCATATAGGTGGAGGTTTTCCTTAGTTTAACCAAGGACCACAAGGTTTTATCCCAAGCTCCAGATCGATAGCAAACTCTTTCTAGCGACCTAGTGCCAGTTACAATCCAGGCCCTTCTTTTCATCACGCTCATTGGTCGATGACGCAGCCTAGGTTATCGTTTCTGGAAACTTTGCATTTGCCATATTTCTCCAAGTTGATGAATGATATGATTTGTCATGACCTCAGTTGGCTTGCTGTCCCAACTAAATTACCTTAAGACATTCCAAAGTTTGTGGGAAAAAGTGACAAATAACTACAAGACCATGTGATGACATTCCATTTGTGGTGCTTGTCTAAATCGTTAGATGACGATTCGATCAAATTGTGGTTGTTCTAGCGTACTCTCACTGGAGGCACTGCCAAATGGTATATTGAACTTGAGAGGGGGGAGTACTCGACGTTCGGTGATCTAACTATGGTTTTCTTAAACCGCTTTCAACTCCTTTTCTGGTACGATGTCATGACAGAGTTGTTGGCTAACTTTGTACAATACAATGCCATGCACATTTCCGACCACATTCGGGAATGGAGGAGACAAAAGATCTTTATTAAGGCTATGGTTTCACCGGAGTTCCTCCTCGAATGGTTCCTGGAATCCTTACTCCTGTATATTTCAAAAGACGTCACGACATCGGAAGTGTTTTCAAAGGAGCAAGCAATCTTTAGGGTGCAATAGATAGAGCTTATATACTCTTAGTCAGACATGATCTATGAGATTATGTGAAAATCACCACATTCTACTCTTGACTTGGCAAAGCCAAAGTCCAAACCACATGCCAATGGTATAGTGTGTTTTGCTCAATCAATAGTCACAAATATGGCTGCTAGCCAAATGCAAAAACTTGTTATCCAAGAACCTGCGGTTGATCCAGCCACTGGCTCGACCATCCCAACCACCATGTCTTCTAATATACATTTTGTGCAAATGAAGACTTCAAAGGGTCCTCAACAACCCATAGACAAAGAAAAGGCAAGGCAAGAAAATTGGTGGGGGTAATAAACAAAATTCGGATAAAAATGTTGAGGGGGAAAAGGATGAGAAGAGGAAAGTGAAGTTTCCTTGTAAGCTTTGTGATGATGATCACCTTACTCACCAATTTCTATGAATGAAAGAATCCCATCGGATTATCAATTTGAATCAACAACAACAACCTCATGTGTTGCAAAACCATTTTCTGCAAGGGCAGAACTTGCAAGCTGGCTCTTCCAATTTCAACCCACAAGGGGCCACATCAAGTGCTCCCCCTCTAATGGATATAAAGGAGTAGTAAACATGCTTAAATCCTCAAAGCTAAAATATGTATACTTGTCGACGATAAATCAAAACTATGATAACCCTGAGTCGACTGAGAAAGGGAATAAAACTTCAGAGGATCAAGCCTGTCTCCACATAGAGAGGCTTGATAAAGAAACAACGCCACACATACTGAAGGGAGTTTACAAAAGGACTATGCATAACCCTAATGCATGAGTCGCTCCAATTATTCATTTGTGGAGGACTTGACTCAGATGCCTTGTGCTATGTCCACTTTGGAGGTTCTCCAAAGTTTCCCTTCGTAGCGTACTGCGTTGTTATCTGCCATAGGAGTTGCAGAATCTACTAGTCAAATCGTTATGAAGTTTGATGCTACTGATGTGTGACCTCACCTTCCATATCACATATCCTTTTAGATAGGGGTTGTTTGTAACAATCTCTTAGTTAAGATAATTGTCGTTGACGAAGGAGCTTCCACGTGTGTGATATCTTTGTCATGCTGGAAAGCCATCAGTTCTCTTGAAATTAACCCTTCTCATAACCTCTTGATTGATTTCAATGGACGATCGTTTCAACCTCATGGTATGATTCCTTCATGTTTGATCACGCTAGGGGGAAACTTTATTTGTGTAGAGGTTGAAGTAGTCGACACACCACTCAACTATATTCTTTTGTTAGGAAGAAGTTGGACCTATGCCATGACAGTTGTCGTCTCAACATTTTTTCGCATTATATGCCTTCCCCATGAGGGAAGAACCATGACCATCGATCAATTGGCGTCCAACCTTTTTGACATGACAGCTAATATGGGATTGACGATCCCTTGGATTGAAAACTATTAGGAAACCACCGAGAGCATCGGTTGTGGGATGTACCCATCGTGAATGGGATCTTTTGATTTCCCCACACTGATTTTGTACATTCATGCTACTCCGGTTAATAGGGTCGCTTCGTTTAGAATGACGTATATATAGGACCCATGGACCCTTCCCTCACCATCCAGAATGGTTGAAGTTCGGGTTCATGTCGGAATGGCCAAATCTTTGTCTGCAGCTGAGATAGCTTATTGAGCCATTCAACAGGCCACAACAGACCCATATCAGACTCCAACGATCATGGAGGAGGAGGATCTCTTTCCTAAGCCTATATGGGCTCAAAAATCTTTGAACTCTCAAGAATATTTAAATACCATCTTGTCATTAGATGAAGCAATTATTGAAGCGATGGACAGAGCTGAAAGGCCCTGGGAGGATTTGCATCATAGATTGTATTTACTCCTAGAATTTAGTCGAGTTGAAAACAGAGAGTTCAATTCATCCATTGTTGGAAGTGTTGATGGAGTAGTCAATCCCTTGGCTAGACATGGTGTCTATGCTGAAGGAAACATGACTAATATATCAAAAAATATCCCAAACAACATTTCTAAGAATCCTGAAGTTGTCGAAAACATCTTTATCAGAGCAAAATGCTCATAGGATAAGACACTCTTTAAGGAATTTTGAGTTGTATTCGCATGGTCATACGAGGAAATGCCTGACATTGATCCTCGAATAGTTCATCATGAGATTCAAACCTATGAGAATGTAAAATCGGTTTGAAAGAAGTTGAGACTCGTGAACCTGATAAAGGCAGCGGAAATAAAGGTGGAAGTTGAAAAGTTGCTAAATGCAGTCTTTATCTACCCAGTTCTTCTAATGGAATGGATCTCCAACCCTATTCCCATGGATAAGAAATAGGGTACAATTTATGTTTGCATGGATTTTAGGGACTTGAATAAGGCATGTCCTAAAGACAACTTCCCCACACCATTCATTGATCAGATCTTGGATGAGTGTGAGGGAAGTGATATCTTCTCATTTATGGATGGTTTTTTCGACTACAACCAAATTTAATTTTTTCCAGAAGACCAACACAAGACGACTTTTATATGTCCTTGGGGTATGTTCACTTACAGGAAAATGTCGTTTGGTCTTAAGAACGTTGGTGCAACATTCCAGTGGGCCATGATGTTTTCCTTTCATAACTTGAAGAACATAGTGGAGGCATACTTAGACGATCTCTAAGCTCACTCACACAAGAGGGCCCAACATCTCTTACACTTGTGCTTGGTTTTCGACTGGTGTTGTTTCTATAGGATCCAATTGAATCCACACAAGTGTATTTTTTTTTACCTCTAGTCGTCTTTTGGGATTCATCATTTCGACAATAGGGATCATGGTTGACCCTTTGAAGGTTGAGGAAATAACTTAGTTGCCTCCCCCACGTACAAACATACAAATTCATAGCCTACAAGGAGAATTTCCTCATGTGTTTTGTTCCAAACTATGCTAATATAAAAAAGGGTTTTATGCACTTTTTGAAGAAAGGGATCCCATTCTGTTGGGGTGAAGTTGCACAACATTTTTTTGATGCTTTGAAGAAAGCATTGGTTTTGAATTCTTTGTTGAGTTCCCCTAATTACAATCGACACTACTTGTTATATTTAGCGGAAACCAAGACTTCGAATGGAATGGTTCTAGTTCAGGAGGATGATGAGCTCCAAGAGAACATCATCTATTACTTGAGTCGCGCTCTCATGGGTTATAAACTTAAATATTCACATGTGGAGAAGTTGGCGCTGGAATATTTTTCATGCTTCCTAGCGACTCTGATATTATATTCTATTATGGAAGACAACTGTCATTGTCACAGTCAATCCATTTCAATATGTTTTGACTAGGAAAATTATTGGTGAGAAGTACAACAAGTGGATTATTATGCTTCAAGAATTTGATTTGGAATTTGCGTCTGCGAAATCTAAGAAGTCTTTATTCTTCGTTGAGTTGATGTTAGAGTTCTCAATAGAGAATGAGGAAGCTGATATGATGTTAGGACCCATAAATGTCCTTTTTTTCACTACATCTTTTGAACATTCAACCTTCTCATTCCTAAGCTAAATGACTATTATAATGAGTACCAAGACCCTTTTTCCCAAGGTATGAACTATTCATCTTGCCTATATATTTTCATTTACTTAGCATGTTTGATTGGTAACGTTCACATATTTTACCCATGAAATGATTTAACTAATGATCAAAATGTTAGAATAGCCCACTTTGAGAAATCCTTTGTTATTACAATTATGCGCCAATCCTGGAAGCTGTTACATGACTTCTACAACGGATGCCACCAATCCTGGAAGTTGTTACACAATTGCTACGATAGAAGTCTGTTAATCCTGGAAGTTGTTACATGACTTCTGCAACGGATGCCACCAATCCTGGAAGCTGTTACACAATTGCTACAACAGAGGTTTGTTAATCTCGGAAGCTGTTACAATAGACACCATCAGTCATGTTTTTTTGCGACTGCTGCAAAACCTGTTGATTAGATATGCTGGCTCATGATGTTGATCAAGGAGAATTATAGATTTTGTATTAATGATATCTAATGAACAGCTTGAGAATCGGGGATTCTCAAGACTGTTATGTTTCTGAACACTGATTGACTCTGACTTTAAATAGCAGAGATTTTGTAATGTAAAGGGTGGTTAGTCTTTTTTTCCTTTGACAAGAAAGAAAGAGAAGCAACGCTTATTGTACTCAGACATTTTCTGGCAATTGAATGAAAGAGTGGATTGAATTTCTTTAGCAGACTGTAACCTATCTCTTTGAGTGGATTCAGTGAGAAGGAAAGGGGCCACCTTCCTCACTGATTCCCCTCTATTTTGAATTCTAGATTAGTCATTTTTGCGAATGATTTAACTGTTAGATATTTCTGGAATACAATTGTTGTTACAGTTTAGTTCCCTCTTGGTAAATGTGCATAAACTTGTCTCATAAGAATTAGAAATCAGCTGTTGAACATTGTTGGAGAACTGTTTTTCCTTTGTCTGCATTAGGTTAAAATATTGTTTTGGAGAAATAAAAGTGTGAAGTAGATTCTTGCAATAAGTAGATTTCCTTTATGTAATAGTATAGAGTTTCTTCCTGCAAAAGTAAATTAGAAAGTTAGATTAGGGTAGGCAATTCAGGGTTTTTATATATTCATTAGTTTAGATTACAATTATGATTTTAATTCTGTAGCACTCCAGCTGTATCAACACAATTGTGTTAGTGATATTGTTTGTTTGTTTTGTTAAAAAGAACTTCCCTACTACAATTAGATTAGAGATGCTTTCATAATCTAGCATAGACTATGCAGAATTATCTTGAAATAACAGACTTCCCTGGGTTGACCATTTATATTGAACACTTTGATTTTCCATTCAATTAGACAATTAAAGTGCCCAACAATACGACGAACTCATTTCTGGATTAGCACATTTTCCTCATCTCTTTGTCTGATCCGTGGTATGGGGATATCCTTATATATCTCCAAACTTTGAAGTTCCCTCAAAATTGCTCGAGAGATGAGCGACAACAAGTATCGGCGAGGGGTGGAATTGATCCTTTGGTGTTTCTTAAATCTTGAAGAAGCAGAGGTTGTTTTGAATAATTGCCATAGTGGAGCATGTGGTGGTCACTTTTCTAGGTTGGAGACAACCCAAAAAAAATTGCGCGTAGGATATTTTTGGCCTACGATATTTAAAGATTGTGTTGAAGTGGTCAAGAAGTGTCATCCATGCCAAATTTTCACTAAGAAAATGCATGCACATCCTGCTCCTATGTTTCTCGTCATCATTGTTTCCCCCTTCACCAAGTGGGGGTTTGATTTTATGACATGCCACCCGGCTTCGGCTAGGGGGAATCATTACATCATTGTAGTCGTCGACTACTTTACTAAGTGGGCCAAGACTATACCAACTTTTGCTAATGATGGGGAGACAACAACACTATTCATATTCAATCGGGTCATAGCTAGGTTCGGGGTTCCGAGAGAGATTGTCACTAACCATGGCAGTCACTTCCAGAAACACATGATGTCGGAGTTAGTATCAAAATTGTGGTTTAGGCAAGAACACTCGTCTCCTTAATATCCCTAGGATAATAGTTTAAGTCGTCAACAAGTCATTGAAAACAATACTAAGAAGAACAGTTAATTCAACTCGAACGAACTGGCACTTGATGCTTTACCTGGCCTTGTGGGCTTACTGAACCTCAGTCAAAACTGCCACTCGATTCTCACCATTCCAACTCATTCATGGAGTGGAAGCAATTTTTCCTATTGAATGTGAAGTTCCTTCATTAAAGATAGCAGTCAAGATCCTTCTGGACATGANACCACATTCGGGAATGGAGGAGACAAAAGATCTTTATTAAGGCTATGGTTTCACCGGAGTTCCTCCTCGAATGGTTCCTGGAATCCTTACTCCTGTATATTTCAAAAGACGTCACGACATCGGAAGTGTTTTCAAAGGAGCAAGCAATCTTTAGGGTGCAATAGATAGAGCTTATATACTCTTAGTCAGACATGATCTATGAGATTATGTGAAAATCACCACATTCTACTCTTGACTTGGCAAAGCCAAAGTCCAAACCACATGCCAATGGTATAGTGTGTTTTGCTCAATCAATAGTCACAAATATGGCTGCTAGCCAAATGCAAAAACTTGTTATCCAAGAACCTGCGGTTGATCCAGCCACTGGCTCGACCATCCCAACCACCATGTCTTCTAATATACATTTTGTGCAAATGAAGACTTCAAAGGGTCCTCAACAACCCATAGACAAAGAAAAGGCAAGGCAAGAAAATTGGTGGGGGTAATAAACAAAATTCGGATAAAAATGTTGAGGGGGAAAAGGATGAGAAGAGGAAAGTGAAGTTTCCTTGTAAGCTTTGTGATGATGATCACCTTACTCACCAATTTCTATGAATGAAAGAATCCCATCGGATTATCAATTTGAATCAACAACAACAACCTCATGTGTTGCAAAACCATTTTCTGCAAGGGCAGAACTTGCAAGCTGGCTCTTCCAATTTCAACCCACAAGGGGCCACATCAAGTGCTCCCCCTCTAATGGATATAAAGGAGTAGTAAACATGCTTAAATCCTCAAAGCTAAAATATGTATACTTGTCGACGATAAATCAAAACTATGATAACCCTGAGTCGACTGAGAAAGGGAATAAAACTTCAGAGGATCAAGCCTGTCTCCACATAGAGAGGCTTGATAAAGAAACAACGCCACACATACTGAAGGGAGTTTACAAAAGGACTATGCATAACCCTAATGCATGAGTCGCTCCAATTATTCATTTGTGGAGGACTTGACTCAGATGCCTTGTGCTATGTCCACTTTGGAGGTTCTCCAAAGTTTCCCTTCGTAGCGTACTGCGTTGTTATCTGCCATAGGAGTTGCAGAATCTACTAGTCAAATCGTTATGAAGTTTGATGCTACTGATGTGTGACCTCACCTTCCATATCACATATCCTTTTAGATAGGGGTTGTTTGTAACAATCTCTTAGTTAAGATAATTGTCGTTGACGAAGGAGCTTCCACGTGTGTGATATCTTTGTCATGCTGGAAAGCCATCAGTTCTCTTGAAATTAACCCTTCTCATAACCTCTTGATTGATTTCAATGGACGATCGTTTCAACCTCATGGTATGATTCCTTCATGTTTGATCACGCTAGGGGGAAACTTTATTTGTGTAGAGGTTGAAGTAGTCGACACACCACTCAACTATATTCTTTTGTTAGGAAGAAGTTGGACCTATGCCATGACAGTTGTCGTCTCAACATTTTTTCGCATTATATGCCTTCCCCATGAGGGAAGAACCATGACCATCGATCAATTGGCGTCCAACCTTTTTGACATGACAGCTAATATGGGATTGACGATCCCTTGGATTGAAAACTATTAGGAAACCACCGAGAGCATCGGTTGTGGGATGTACCCATCGTGAATGGGATCTTTTGATTTCCCCACACTGATTTTGTACATTCATGCTACTCCGGTTAATAGGGTCGCTTCGTTTAGAATGACGTATATATAGGACCCATGGACCCTTCCCTCACCATCCAGAATGGTTGAAGTTCGGGTTCATGTCGGAATGGCCAAATCTTTGTCTGCAGCTGAGATAGCTTATTGAGCCATTCAACAGGCCACAACAGACCCATATCAGACTCCAACGATCATGGAGGAGGAGGATCTCTTTCCTAAGCCTATATGGGCTCAAAAATCTTTGAACTCTCAAGAATATTTAAATACCATCTTGTCATTAGATGAAGCAATTATTGAAGCGATGGACAGAGCTGAAAGGCCCTGGGAGGATTTGCATCATAGATTGTATTTACTCCTAGAATTTAGTCGAGTTGAAAACAGAGAGTTCAATTCATCCATTGTTGGAAGTGTTGATGGAGTAGTCAATCCCTTGGCTAGACATGGTGTCTATGCCGAAGGAAACATGACTAATATATCAAAAAATATCCCAAACAACATTTCTAAGAATCCTGAAGTTGTCGAAAACATCTTTATCAGAGCAAAATGCTCACAGGATAAGATACTCTTTAAGGAATTTTGAGTTGTGTTCGCATGGTCATACGAGGAAATGCCTGACATTGATCCTCGAATAGTTCATCATGAGATTAAAACCTATGAGAATGTAAAATCGGTTTGAAAGAAGTTGAGACCCGTGAACCTGATAAAGGCAGTGGAAATAAAGGTGGAAGTTGAAAAGTTGCTAAATGCAGTCTTTATCTACCCAGCTCTTCTAATGGAATGGATCTCCAACCCTGTTCCCATGGATAAGAAATAGGGTACAATTTATGTTTGCATGGATTTTAGGGACTTGAATAAGGCATGTCCTAAAGACAACTTCCCCACACCATTCATTGATCAAATCTTGGATGAGTGTGAGGGAAGTGATATCTTCTCATTTATGGATGGTTTTTTCGACTACAACCAAATTTAATTTTTTCCGGAAGACCAACACAAGACGACTTTTATATGTCCTTGGGGTATGTTCGCTTACAGGAAAATGTCGTTTGGTCTTAAGAACGTTGGTGCAACATTTCAGTGGGCCATGATGTTTTCCTTTCATAACTTGAAGAACATAGTGGAGGCATACTTAGACGATCTCTAAGCTCACTCACAC
>JZKD02S2388847.1:15051-29483 GCA_000966675.3 Picea glauca | reverse complement strand
GGGCTATATCCTTAACCTAGGAGAGTTTGTCACCAGGGTCAACCCGTACGTCAGGATCTTAGGATATTATGACGTCATGATCGATATGGACTGGTTGGAATCGCATGAGGTGATAATCAACTCTAAGACAAAACGGTTGAGCTTGGTCGATGATGAGGGACAAAGACACGTGATTGTAGGTCGGAACCAGGGATTTTCCCTGAGGTTCATATCTTCCTTGCAGCTATGGAAGAGCATGCGCAAGGGATGTAAACTTTATGCGATCCTTGCGTTAAATGAGAAGAGAGTAGCAGAACGTCTAGAACACCTTCCGGTGGTGAGAGATTTTGCAGACAACTTATCGGAGGAGTTACCTGGGATGTTGCCGGAGAGGGAATTGAATTTTACCATAGACCTAAAACCGGGGACTGAACTGATAGCAAGAACGCCTTATTGGATGTCGACCCCAGAGTTACAGAAGTTGAAAATGCAACGTAAGGATTTGTTGGACCTAGGACTTATTAATTCAAGTGTGTCATTGTGGGGTGCGCCTGTTATCTTCATATGGAAGAAGGATGGGATGTGGAGACTCTGCATTGAGTATCGTCAATTGAACAAGGAAACGATCAAGAATCAATATCTGTTGCCAAGAATTGATGATATGTTGGATCAGATGAAGGGTGCAACGGTGTTTTCAAAGATCGACTTGAGATCAGGGTATCACCAGTTACGGATCAAGGAGGATGACATCCCTAAGACCACCTTTAAGACGAGGTTTGGACATTACGAATCTATTATTTTGTCGTTTGGATTGACGAACGCCCCATGTGTATTTATGAGTTTGATGAATGGGGTATTTTGCGAATACTTGGACAAGTTCGTCCAAGTATTCATTGACGATATTTTGATTTACTCTCGGATGATGGAGGAGCATGAAGAGCACTTGCGCTTGGTACTACAGTGTCTATGAGAGAAAAAATTGTATGGGAAGTTGTCTGAATGCTCATTTTATCAATCGAAGATTCATTACTTAGAGAATGTCATCTCCAGAAAAGGTATCGTTGTGGATCTCGCAAAGGTCGAAGATATTATGGAATGTCTTGCGCTGACGAATGTACCGAAGTGTGTATCTTCATGGGTTTAGAGAGATACTATCAACAGTTCGTTGAGGTTTTTTTGAAGATAGCGAATCCGATCACGGAATTGCAAAAGAAGAACAATAATTTTGTTTGGACCGAGAAATGCATGGAAGCATTTCGGAGGCTCAAGGAGCTACTGATGATAGCATCGATAATAAGGTCCTTGACATGGATGTGGACTTCTTGGTATGCACTGACGCATCCAAGGAAGGCTTAGGCAGAGTCTTGATGCAATACAGTCAAGTGATCACTTACATCTCAAGAAAGTTGAGAAGGGATGAGGAGAACTATGTGATGCATGATTTGGAGTTGTTAGCCATTGTATATGTGTTGAGAGTTTGGAGACACTGCTTTATTGGATGAAAATTTGAACTAAAAATGGACCACAGTGGATTAATACACATATTTACGCAAAGCAACTTGAATGTGCGACAATGACATTGGTCGGAATCGCTTAGCGAGTACAAATTCGAGATTACTTACATAAAAGGAACAATGAGTAGAGTGGCGAATGCATTGAGACCACACATCTTTTTAGTGATGCCTCTTCAGATGAATCTCCATGAAAAGATTCTAACTTTACAATGCAACGATGACTGGTACAAAGAGGTCAAGGATTTTATCAGACAAAACACAATAATGGTACCAAAATTTGAAGGATTTACTATGGACAACGATGGATTATTGAGATTTAAAATTTGAATTTACGTATCTCTCAACAGCGAGTTGAGGAGTTTGATCCTAAATGAGGCTCACAGAGTAGTGTACATGCCTCACCCAGGATTCACGAAGATGAGGGCAGACCTTAAACCCTTATTCTTCTGGAAAGGAATGAAGGCAGACATAGTCAACTGTGTGGAAAGATGTTTAGAATGTCAGCAGGTGAAGGCTGAACATAGACATCCAACAGGATTACTACAGCCATACGCGATTTCGGAATTGAAATGGGAGGTCATTTCAATGGATTTCATTGTTGGATTACCACTGACAACAAGGAGACACGAATCAATTTTTGTGGTATTCGACACTCTAACGAAGAGTGCACATTTTATTCATATGCGTACGACGTATTAGGCACCTGACATAGCTAGAGTTTTCATCAGTGATATTGTGAGGTTGCATGGTGTTCCTAAGAGGATTATATCCGATAGAGGATCGGTGTTTACAAGACAATTTTGGAATAGTTTCCAAGATTCCTTGGGAACCCAACTTAACTTTAGTACCGTGTATCACTTGGAGACAGACGAGCAGACTAAACGAACAAACCAAATCCTGGAGGACATGTTGCATATGTACATTATGGACCAACAGAAGCATTGGGAATAATTCTTTCCACTGGTTGAATTTGCATATAACAATAATTATCAAAGCACCATTAAGATGACGCCTTTCGAGTTTCTTTACAGGCGAGTGAGTCAGATGCCTTTGAGTTAGAATTAGCTTGAGGATAGGGTCCTGGTGGGACCGGAAGCGATCCAATAAATTGAATATCAAATGCAAACAATAATGCAAAGGATCAAGGAAGTGCAGGATCGACAGAAGATTTTTGTTGATGCACATCATGTCGATCATAGTTATGAAGTTGGCGATCCAGTCTTCTTGTGAGTCAAACCACATAAGAGTTCGATCAAGTTTGGAAAGGGTGATAAACTCTCTCCTAGGTTTGTGGGACATTTTGAGATTATGGAAAATGGTGCGAAGTCGCGACCCTCACGGTCCAACCTGTGCTCACTAGGACCTTCTTCGTTTCACGGACTCGAAGAGCTAGCTAGCTCTTCTACTCCTCTCGGGAGTTTCACTACCCACAGTAACACTCCTGCAATTTCCCCTTTCACTTTTCGGGATTTTGGGTCTCACGATATCGCGAGCCTTGTATGCACGTTCTCGTGCAACTCCAACCCCCGAACCCCGATAGTCAGCAGTCAACGCTTTCCACTCGTCAGGATTTTCCCTATCGGGATATCGCCACTCGCGATGTCAACAACTTGACTTTCCAAACCTCGAGTACCGAGGTACCGATTTCCCGATACAGTGCCACCTGGACTCCACCCTCTTCCGAGGTCCCACGCTGCCATGACACCTTCAGGATTTCGCGGATCGCGAATCCACGATGCAAGTGTTTCTTGGCGTCAAAACTCCGAACGCTGAACCCCGACCTTCCGGGATCGTGTGTCACCTATCCTGTGGAGATCAACGGCTCCGAATAACTCGGGAAATCATGACTCACGATTTCAACGAGTCTGTGCCTTACCTCATCAATCGCCGAATGTCGAACCCTGATGGACTTTGATCCTTCCTGCGTCTATGGATTAACTCCTGCACGGCTTCTCCACGATCCAACGATCCTCGGGATTTCGTGATTTCTTCTCCGTGAACTTTGACCGTTGATTCTCCTTCTTGGAGATCTCTTCTGTCCCAAAGCTCCATCATTGTTCGAGTCTCACCTGGGTTTGATTTCCCCCACTCCTTCAAAGACTCTTTCATGCACACTTCTTGCACTCGGCCTCAACAACTCTCAAAGTGTTGAATCCTTCTAGACTCTATGCACTCGCCTGCACTACTCCTGCACGGCTCTATCGAACCAATTCAACTTCTGGGTGAACCAGAATGATAGTTTAACTGTTGATCCTTATCAACGCACTCTATACAGATGAATTTAACTGCACTCTATGTAGGAATCTCCTGGCTCAAACAGAGAAATAATTGAAACTCATTCTTCCATCCTCTCAGACTTCACATTTACCATGAAATCAGACTTCCAGCCTTCACACATCCTGTACGGCTCCGGTGTCAAATCCTTACACTCTCGAGGACTTAGAACGAAAGATATCCCTTCCTGAACCCTACGGTCACGCACTCCCTGCGGACAAATTCCACTGCACTCTATGCAGGAATCTCTCGGTTCAGAATAGAGAAACAATTGAAACTAATTGTTTTACTCTCACAGATTTTGAATCTACCATGAAATCACATACACAACATATAGAACAAAGGCATAACAAGAAGCAAGTATGCAACAGCATAATATCAACAACACACAGATAATAATCACAGCCATGGATTTGAATCAAAGTCTTCTTCTATTAATTCAATCTGTACATGGGTGTTCTCCACAAATTCTCTGCTATGCTCTCTTCTTTCTCCTATTTCTCATATGAATGCTAATTCTAATAATACAATGATACAAAGGGGGGTGCCTATATTCCATTTTCCCTCATGATTCTAAAGCTATCAAATCTACAATTAATTCCTATCTATCTTTACATTAATTCTATTAAATGCCTCAGCTACTAAGGACGTGAGCTTATCTGCTCAAGGTCCATTACAATGTACAAGTGCACTTCATCACATCAACACATTAATGTTTGGTGCAACATATCAAGGTCTTTCAAAATTTTGGTGCTGGCGTTGTCCAGCTGTCTTTTCTGCTCCAAGCGTTGGCTCGCTTGATGAGTGAGCGATGCTCCTGCATCATACTCCTGGGATTGAAAACTTTCATGGGCTCCTGTCCATGAGTGCCTGCACGGTTTGTCCATGCTTCTGAATTACTACTTCTGTTTCCCAGCTAGCATCCTCCACTGGGTGATTCTTCCACTTCACCAGGTACTCAAAATACTACTTCCGCCTGGTTTTCTTACCTTCTCGCTTATCCAGTATGCACTCCATCTGCAGCTTTTCTGCTACTGGTAATTGTTTCTGCCATTGGATCATTGGTTCTTCAATGCCAGTCTCTGCTCCTCCAGCCTTGTATGGATATAAATCCGAAATATTAAAAATCGGAGATATCCCAATGCCATATGGCAACTCAAGCTCGTATGCATTCTCCCCGAATTTCTTTAGGACTTTGCATAGCCCAATCTTCTTCATCTTGAGCTTGTTATATGTTCCCCTTGGGAACCTTTATTTTCTCAAGTGCGCCAGAACCATATCACCAACTTCGAACTGAAGTTGTCTCTTCCGCTGATCGGCTCTGCGCTTATACTCCTGATTCAACGTCTGCAGTCGTTGCTTCACCTTCGCGTGAAGTTCCTGCATCGCTTCAGCGAAATCCTCTGCAGTAGCACTGCTAGTCTCAGCCTGTTCTGACTCCCTGAGTTCAGACACTCCCCTCGGCTGTGTTCCATACACAATTTGAAATGGGCTTTTACCCGTACTCCGATTCACCGAATCGTTGTACACGAATTCTGCCTGTGGTAAGATCTGGTCCCAACTGCTGTGGTGTTCTATCACCAAGCTCCTCAACAAGTCTCCCAGACTTCTGTTGACCACCTCGGTCTGTCCATCTGTCTGCGGATGGTAAGCCGAACTAAACGCTAAGTCAGTTTCGAGATTTTTCCATAGCGTCCTCCAAAAATGACCTATGAACTTAGTATCCCTATCCGAGACTATGCTTCTCGGTAATCCATGCAGTCTAACAACCTCTTTGAAAAACAATTTTGCGATGTGGGTCGCATCACTGGTCTTCCGACACGAAATAAAATGTGACATCTTCGAGAACCTGTCTACCACCACGAAGATGGAATCAACTCCTCTTTGCATTCTCGGCAATCCCAGAACAAAATCCATGTTAATTGCCTCCCATGGTCTCTCGGGTATGGGCAATGGCTGGTAAAAACCTACATTATGCTTTCTCCCTTTCGAATGCTGACAGATTCGGCATCGATCAACAAATCGTTTAACATCTGCTCGCATGCCCGGCCAAAAATACGATTCTCTTAGCTTGGCGAATGTTTTGTCATGTCCAAAATGACCTGCTAATCCTCCACTATGCTTCTCTTTTAGTAGATTCTCCCTCATGGAGCAATTCGGAATGCACAGTTGATTGCCTCTAAACAACAATCCCTCCTAGATCATGAAATCTATCCATGGACTTCGGTCCCTGAGAACTGGGTTCTCGGCTGCTTCATAAGCTTCCCCAAAATCTACATCACCTGCATACATATCTTTGAGGTTTTCAAAACCCAAGGTTTTGACTCTGAATTCCTGCAGCAACAAACATTTCCTGGTCAAAGCATCAACCACTTTGTTATCAGTCCCTGAAATGTGCTTAATTACAAACGTGAAATTTTGCATGTACTCTACCCATTTCGCATGCTTCTGGTTCAACTTATCCTGTTGACTCACAAACTGCAATGCATGATTATCGTTGTACAATACAAATTCTTTGGGTATCAAGTAATGCCTCCACTTCTTTAATGCCTGTATGCTGGCATAAAATTCCTTGTCATATGTGGAGTATTTCAGCTTCGCATCATCCAGCTTCTCGTTGAAATATGCAACAGGTCTTTCATCCTGGCTTAAGACCCCTCCAACAGCATATCCACTTGCATCACACTTTACTTGGAATGTCTTCCAGAAATCAAGCAACACCAGGATTGGTTGCTCTGTGATCTTTCGTTTCAATAGATTGAAACTCTTCTCAGACTCTACTGTCCAATGAAAAATTTTATGTCATTTTTTTCACTGTGTCCATCATTGCTGTGCTAATTCCACTGAAATTTCGAATGAACTTCCTGTAGAAACTAGTCAGTCCATGAAATCTCCTCACCTCGAAAACATTTCTCGGTGATGGCCAATTCTTGATTACTTCCACCTTCTCAGGATCCATCTTCAGCTCATTCGCTGAGATAACAAAACCCAAATAAATGAGCTCTGTCTGCATGAACAAACACTTCTTCATGTTGACCAATAGCTTCTCCTGTTGCAATCTTCTCATCACAATGGCTAGATGCCTCAAATGTTCAACCTTGGTCTTGCTGAAAATCAATATGTCGTCCAGGTATACGACAACAAATTTGCCAATGAATTCCCTCAGGACTTTATTCATCAACCTCATGAATGTGCTCGGCGCATTTGTCAAGCCAAATGGCATGACCAACCATTCGTACAAACCTTCGTTTGTCTTGAATGCTATCTTCCATTCATCACCCTCTCTCATGCGAATCTGATGATATCCTCTTTTGACGTCAATATTTGAAAAATAATTTGCCCCAATCAAGCAATCCATCAGATCATCCATTCTGGGCAGTGGAAATCTGTACCTGATGGTGATTTTATTTATCGCCCTGGAGTCTGTACACATCCTCCAGCCTCCATATTTCTTCGGACTTAGTACTGTTGGAACAACACACGGACTTAGATTATCCCTGACCAGTCCTTTATCCAATAAATCCTGTACCTAATCCTTGAATTCCTCGTTCTCCTGAAGCGTCAATCTGTATGCAGCCTTGTTCGGTAAACTTGCTCCGGGTATGAGATCGATGTGATGACTCACACTCCTCATCGGTGGCAACGAACGAGGTAGTTCATCCACAATGATATCAACGAACTCTCCCAGCAGTTCCTGAATTTCATCTGGCAAGTCATCCACTCTTGTGCTAGTCAGGACAATCCTCGGCTTCCCGACAACAAAGAATTGTGGATCTTCATTCTTCTCCATCTCCGTGAGAAGCTCTTTCCCACTCATAAGAAGTATCGTGTTGCTTACTTCCAGCTTCACTTCTTTATCCTTTATCGGAAGCAGCTTATGGATTCTCCCATCCTTCTCCAAAGTATATGTGTTCATCCTCCCATCATGAACAACATTTCGGTCATACTGCCATGGTCTACCCAGCAAGATATGACACACATCCATGGGAATGACATCACACAAAATTTCATCATGATAATTCCCAATTTTGAATTTAACTAAGCACTGTTTAGTGACACTTACCCGGTGTCCTTTCTGTAGCCACGAGACTTTATATGGACTCGGGTGCTTAGTCGTTTCCATCTCTAATTTCTCCACCATCTCGGTCGAAACGAGATTATCGATGCTTCCGCTGTCAACTATAACCTTGCACTTTTTTTCCTTGGCTATGCAAGCCGTTCTGAACAGTCTGCTCCTTTGCACTGCGCTCTCCACCTCTGTCTCAGGTGTCAAAAGGATCTTATGCATCCCAAGCGACCTCCCACTATCTGCATATTATGTCTCAGCATCACGCCTCTGCGCCTCAGTGATGTGAGTTTCTCCTCTGTCTGATTTCCTGTCTGGATAGTCAACGTCTTTATGTCCATCCTTTCCACATGTAAAACATGTGATGATTCCTCCTCGTCCTCTTCCCCTACCTCGGGTACGAGGAAAAGTGTTGGCATCAGCATATCTGCCACCCTTCTCGGTATGCTGCCTCCTCGGCTCAGCATAAGGTTGTCTCTGTTGTGAGGTTCCACCTCTCTCAATCTTACCCTGAGGCTTCTTCCATTCCTCCTTGGGCTTCTGAGTTCTTTCTTGGGCAACTGCTTTGCCTCTTGGCTGACTCCTGCCTCGCCCTTGCTTGCAGATCAGCTTCTCCTCTGCTTTTAGAGCCATCTGGTACGCATCCTCAACTGTTCACATGGTAACCATACTTAATTCATCCTGAATGTCATACCTCAGACCATTCAGGTATCTTGCCACCTTTTCATCATCGCTCTCCCGATGACCTGCTCTGATGTTGAGCTTGTAAAATTCCTCGGTGTACTCCTTCACCGTCATCAACTTCTGTCTCAGGTTCTGCATCCGCCTGAACAGAGTGATCTGGTAATCCCTGGGGATGAATTTCACTTTCATATTAGCGATCATCCGATCCCAACTTTTAATCTTCTGTTTGCCTTTGGAACGCTTGTCCGCCTGTAGCTCGTCCCATCATAAGGCTGCATGTCCCTTCAACTTGGTGACCGCATGTCTTACCTTCTTGTCCTCTTCGATATCCTCATAATCGAAGTAGGTTTCCAATGCTCGGATCCAATCCAGCAACTCTTTTGCATCCAGGCTTCCCTCGTAAGTCGAGATGTCCATTTTAGTCTTGGAACTCATCCTGGCGATAGCTTTGATTAATCGCTCAGTCGATGCATCCTCTGCTGTGACCTGTTCTGCATGTCCAGCTTCTTCTTCTACGTCGGAATCACTATGATCCCTTGCATCAGCTCCACGTCTCTGAGTTGTCTCCATCTCCTTGAGTCTCGCCCTGAGATCTCGTATCTGTCGCTCCATTTCTGGGTTCCCTGTCGGCCTGCCTCTTCTTCTCACCTCCCTATCCTCGGGATCTGGTGACTGTCTCTCCCTTCTGGGTGGCATGGTGTATCCCTTTTTCTCCTTCTCTGCTATAGAAAACATAGAAATCCCGCTCTGATACCACTTGGTGCGAATTCACGACCCTCACGGTCCAACCCGTGCTCACCAGGACCTTCTTCGTTTCATGGACCCGAAGAGCTAGCTGGCTCTTCTACTTCTCTCGGGAGTTTCACTACCCACAGTAACACTCCTGCAATTTCCCCTTTCACTTTCCAGGATTTGGGTCTCGCGATATCGCGAGCCTTGTATGCACGTTCTCGTGCAACTCCAACCCCCGAACCCCGATAGTCAGCAGTCAACGCTTTCCACTCATCGGGATTTTCCCTATCGGGATATCGCCACTCACGATGTCAASARMTTGACTTTCCAAACCCCGAGTACTGAGGTACCGATTTCCCGATACAGCGCCACCTGGACTCCACCCTCTTCTRGGGTCCCACGCTGCCAYGTCACCTTCGGGATTTCGTGGATCRCGAATYCATGATGCAAGTGTTTCTTGGCGTCAAAACTCYGAACGCCGAACCYYGACCTTCCRGGATCACRTGTCACCTATCCTATGGAGATCAACGGCTCYGAATAACTYGGGAAATCGCGACTCGCGATTTCARCGAGTCTGCGCCTTACCTCGTCAATCRCCGAATTCCGAACCCCGATGGAMTTTGATCCTTCCTGCGTCTATGGATTAACTTCTGCGCAACTTCTCCACGATCCAACGATCCTCGGGATTTTGCGATTTCTTCTCCRCGAACTTTGACCGTTGATTCTCCTTCTTGGAGATCTCTTCTRTCCCAAWGCTCCGTTGATGTTCGAGTCTCACCTGGGTTTRATTTCTCCCACTCCTTCAAAGACTCTTTCACGCACACTGCTTGCACTCGGCCTCAACAACTCTCGAARTGTTGAATCCTTCCAGACTCTGTGCACTCGCCTGCACTTCTCCTGCATGGCTCTATCGACCCAATTCAACTTCTGGGTGAACCAGAATGAGAGTTTAACTACTKRGCCTTATCAACGCACTCTATGCGAATGAATTTAACTGCACTCTATGTAGGAATCTCCTGGCTCAAAYAGAGAAACAATTGAAAMTCATTCTTCCATCCTCTCAGACTTCACATTTACCATGAAATCAGAATTCCATCCTGYRCACGTCMTGCACGGCTCCRGTGTCAAATCCTTACACTCTTGYGGACTTAKAACGAAAKTTATCCCTTCCTGAACCCTGCGGTCATGCACTCCCTRCGGACAAATTCCACTGCACTCTATGCAGGAATCTCTCGGTTCAGAATAGAGAAACAWTTGAAACTAATTGTTTTACTCTCACAGATTTCGAATCTACCATGAAATCACATACACAACATATAGAACAAAGGMATAAMAAGAAGCAAGTATGCAACAGCATAATATCAACAACACACAGAGAATAATCACAGCCATGGATTTGAATCAAAGTCTTCTTCTATTAATTCAATMTGTACATGGGTSTTCTCCACAAATTATCTKCTCTGCTCTCTTCTTGCTCCTGTTTCTCATATGAATGCTAATTCTAATAATACAATGATACAAAGGAGGGTGCCTATATTCTGTTTTCCCTCACKATTCTAAAGCTATCAAATCTACAATTAATTCCTATCTATCTTTACATTAATTCTATTAAATTCCTCAGCTACTAAGGAMGTGAGCTTATCTGCTCAAGGTCCATTACAATGTACAAGTGCGCTTCATCACATCAACGCATTAATGTTTGGTGCAACATATCAAGGTGTTTCAAAATTTTSGCGCTGGCGCTGTCCAGCTGTCTTTTCTGCTCCACGCGCTGGCTCGCTTGATGAGTGAGCGATGCTCCTGCATCATAMTCCTCAGCTTGAAAACTTTCATGGGCTCYTGTCCATGAGCKCTTGCACGGTCTRTCCATGCTTATGAATTACTACTTCTRTTTCCCAGCTAGCATCCTCCACTGGGTGATTCTTCCACTTCACCAGGTACTCAAAATACTGCTTCCGCTTGGTTTTCTTACCTGCTCACTTATTCAGTATGCACTCCATATGYGGATTTTCTGCTACTRGTAAYTGTTTCTGCCACTGGATCACTGGTTCTTCAATKCCAGACTCTGCTCCTCYAGCCCTGTATGGATATAAATCCRAAATATTAAAAATCGGAGATATCCCGATGCCATCTGGCAACTCTAGCTCGTATGCATTCTCCCCRAATTTCTTYAGGACTTTGCATGGCCCAATCTTCTTCAGGCAGTAACTAGTAATCTCCATCAGGTGTGTCGCAAGAGTGGAAACCCTACMTTTAAAAGGCCTGAGACTSTTGATACGGCACTGGATTCTTTACACATAAAATAATCACACACTCAAACTTATATACAGAGTGAMTAGCTTTATCAAATCGAAGAGTCTGATATCATAAAACTGTGAGTGGGGACAATTCCAATTATAGTACTAACCYTGCAATTCATTGAGGTACAAAGGAAACAAACACATTTGACTCTAATGACCATAGTTTCAGACCAAAACCCCATTCAAATTCTAATAATCGACGAGTCACCAACCCAACCTTAATTAAGGTATAGTTAAATCATTTCATTCCCCATTTTGCTGAATCATAATAAATGATTTACTTAGTTTCCAGAACCTTACCTTTGTACGTTATCGATAATAATGTAATTACAACAACATTATCATAAAGCAACCATATCATTACTTTTATATTCCACTAACATTTCAAGTAAAATCACCTGTACTGTACATTTTATTATTATCTATGACAATGAACTACACTAACATGACCATAGAATAACCATATCATTACTTCCTATCCGAAACAACATTGCAATTTCAATGACCAGGAATTTGCATTTTATTTGCTATCAACCATAATGAACTACAATACCAAGACCCTAAAATAACCATATCATCATTTTATATTCCAATGACATGCAATTAAAGAAACCGGGATCTTACATTTTACTGGTCACGAATAACAATGAAATTTTGATAATACTTCCATGCATTAACTATATCCTGACCTTGGATATTAATATGACACCGCAATGAAAATAACCATGTCCTTACTTTTTATGGGTCATAAATAACAATAAATTTTTGGTAACCCTTCCATAACTTAACTACATCCTTACTTCGATATCAGATTGACTTCACAATTAATTTAACAATGACCTTACCACTTGCATGATATCAACCACTAATATTACATTTTTATTTTTTTTTCGCAACAAAATTTCCATTCACAAACTCGAAGCAATAACCAGCCTTTCTCACAACCGATTCAATCCGTGCAATAAAATAACTTTTAAAGCATAAGCATTAAAGCAATAACACCATAAAGCATTTAAAAATTAAAAGCATTAAACTAAAAAGCACAAGGTTTTAAGAATTAAACTATATAGCACCAAAGTTTTGAGTGTTAACAATAAATCATTAAGAAGGTTTTAATCATAACAACGCAGCAGAAGTTTAAATGCTAAACGTTGTCTGAAAAGGTTGCAAGGCATGGGCCAAGGAAAGGAAATGGGACTTGTAGTTAGTAAGGAGACAACTGATAAGACGTGCCAGGTAAGGATGTCAGTGACCGTTTTTCTCCTACGTCGGCTGGGAAGGCGTGCCCGGTCAGATCCCACACCACCTACGCCCAACAGAAATCTAAACATCTGGGCCGTAGCAGAGAGGTCAGGTCCTGTGCAGGCGAATTAAAAGAAATATGATAAGGAAAAGCGCACCAGCAAATATTTGCAGAGGGAATTAAATTTAAATGTTTACAGTGGACAACCACAGGTGCAGGCATAGGTACAACAACCTGGGCGCAGGGTTCACAGTAATCGAGGTTAGGATTGAGTCCCCCCAATGATGAAATGACAGACGAGTGCTGAGCTTTTAAAATGAATCAAGATCAACAATTAAATTTGAAACTTAACTGTAGGATCAAGTTGACCTCCAAATAAGATGATAATTTATCCGGGACAGATTGTTGAATAAGGAAAAATCGAACCCCTGGAGATCCCTGCAGTATACTCACGAATTGAAGAACAATGGTTTACTGGAAAGGGTGAGATGATAATCAGTAAGACCTGGATCATTTCAGTGGTCCTTCGGATCTAATTTAAATAGTGGCAGAGGTAGAAGACATAACCAAAAATAGAACCCTATTGTCAACACGCAATTTTGGATTCGCCCTTTTGAATTGTCGATTTAAACTGACGCCTATATTCTCTGTAACTAATTGTGTAATTTAAGCACTCATTGCAAAATTAGTCCAAGAAATTGGTTCAACAAATGACAAAGTATGGGGCTGTTAATGATTTATTTTTAATACCAGACCACCGAAGGTTGAAAATCTGTCATGAGATACAACAAACGCAGTGTAGACAATGATCTAACATGGAACCCCGCAGATTTGACTTAATAACAGAGATGCGACCAGGGGAAAAGATCTAGGAAATATGAGATAGAAACAACCCTGGAACTAATTAAGATCCACCACTAAAAGAAAATGTATGATTTGGATTTGAAAACCTTGCAAGTTTAGATTGTTCGAGGGAGAGGAATATGGGAAATTTTTCAAGTGGATCCAACTTGTGACCGACGGTAAAAAAAAAACCATAGGGTTCGAAATGATGATAGTCAGCAGCCCCACTTTCGTCATCAAGGGAATCATATATCAAGATTTAACAAATTTTTCTTTTATTCTTAAACCAACAACACACTTGCGTACCTGTGACCGACGGTGAACGATCCGAAGACGCTATCCCACACTCGAGCTCTGTGCCATTATCGCTAGCCGACCATCGAGACCTCACTGGTACCTCCCAGCCAATCACTAGGGGTACTTTTCTTCCCCCTTATCCCCCTGAGCCGCAAAGGGGCCACACACTATCCAGATAGTATGCCTAGCTTCCCAACTCACCTCGCAAGGCCGAGCTACCACTCCTATTTGAGCTGAGAAAATCCCAACTCCCCACAAGCAATCAGTCAAGTCACAATTCCGGCAGCGTAACGTTACACTATCAATCGATCCCCTTCTTCATCATCTTCCCTTTCTTTTATAGATTTTTTTGAACCTCAAACTTTCCCTAAATCATAATTAATTTAAGTTTTGATAAAAAAATTCTAATTATTCTCCATCGCACAAGTGTCGTCCATCCCCCTCTTTTCTCCATTAATTATTTTCTTTAAATTTATTAATTGCCTCAATTCCCTCACCCA
>JZKD02S2388825.1:19123-29483 GCA_000966675.3 Picea glauca | reverse complement strand
AAACACATAATCATAATTTAAACAAAAGTAAACATTTGATAAAAATTAACGTTTTTGTTTAAATTGAGATTTTTATGCTCGTTTTTAACTTTTAACATATACTCTTGTAATAAATCAATCATACTAAAGTGAATGTCTTAAGTTTGTCTCAAAGCAAGCCAAGGAATGGAACTATTTGAAAAGGTTGATTATGTAGCTCATTATAATTATCAAGATTCTAATAGGGGCCCTTTAAATTTTGTAAAAATATAAGGGGAGTTGTTGGGGCCCAACAAATGGCGACTTATTGGGTGAAGCAGTTATCTTTGATCTAGTAATATTTCATCTTAGGAAGAAAATAATAAAACTTGAAAAATGACTTAAGCTCCCTGAAATAAATTCACTCTGAGACCATATAGTATTAGGATAAGCTCAATGTTATAACCAGACAATAGAATTTTCTTTGCAGAAGATTATGACCTGAAATAATGTCTTAATCAAATTGTCATGATGTTTATAAAAGAAATTCAATGCCATTGACAGAGCCACTGTTTCCATCAGGCGTCCATAGCCTCGACAGGGATGTCATTTAACCCACTCAAATGCTTTAATCCCATTCAATAGTTGTATCCACATGATGTATACTTCCATAAAAGAAAATTTAAAAATGTATACCTGCTACCTCTCTACCCGGCATTGCTTCGTCGCCAGCAGGCCTATTCAGTACCCTGTCGAAGTTGTCTTGGTATCATGTGTGCATTTACCCGCTGCCAGCGAGCCTGTTCAGTACCCCGACAGGTTTACACACACTTCCCACAAATAAGTGTTTTCAACCCTCTTATGCCACTTTTAAATACAATTATAGATTTCTTGATGACAAAGAGAGCGGGGTGATACTGGAGATTAATTGCAATACAGGTGAATAGCCGATCATGTTATTTATTTGCTTTCAAAACTAGAAGTTTTATCATGGTTTAAAGATTTTAGATTCCATTTAAGAAATCATCTAGAGAATGGGGAAGCACTTAAAAGTGATTCCTTAAGAATATGGACGGCGTAAAAAGTTTAAAGATCATCATAATTCTCAAAGATTTAAACYATATCTCTGGTGTAATACTCTAGCAAAGATAATTTGAGGACAAAATGAGAGTGACAATTGACTTAAAAATCAATTGTCTGAGCTATATCTTAATATCAAGACCTCTTTGAACTATTTCAAATTGCTTGAAAAACACAAGTCTTAAAATAAATGCTTCCTTCGAAAATAGTTCTTTGATTAGAAATATATTGATTCAAAAAATAAAGATAAGAAGAAAACTCATTCAAAATAATCAAAGAAAACAAAAACACACAACCAACCAAATCAAATTTTATTAATGGAATTCAAAATCAGAAGTACACAAAATCAAAACAACAAAAGAAAACTTTTTAGGAAATTATTTTGGCCAAAGATAAACTCGAGTTTTTGTATCCGCTATCATCTCACTATAAAATAAAGGAAGAAATAAATCATATAAAATATCATTTGTGAACAAGTTCTTTTATTTAATATAGTTATGCATAAGATGTTACTTTGACCAATCATTATTATTAAAAATAAAAGACACTAAAAATAGAAAAATCCTTATTAAGATGAGTGCAGTCCTACTCGTGGCACCTTGGGTGAGGGTTGAATTAATAGTTCAAATTTACTTATCTCTTTACTTTCCATTTAAAATTTTCATGATGATACGATGTTTTCAAAAAGAAATATTCAATGAAAAAAAGAGAGAAAAAGATTTAAAGTGGACTTCCCTGACAACATTCATATTATGGTTCTCTTGGTGTGCCCGCTTGTGTTCATAACTGCATTATTACAAAGAGAAAAACTGAGAAATAAAACTAAAAGAAAACCTACTCCTAAATCTATTCTAACTACTAAACAAATAAAAAATACTAAGTGAAGTCATGCTTCCAATGTAGCCATTGGAGTAACTCCAATCCTGCAATGGAAACAAAATCAAATATTACTAACAAGAATGGTAGTATATCGAAAAATAACAAAAATATATCATACTTACCTTTATCATCATCATTTAAAAACAAAGCAAGCATGACCTTACCTTTCTTTTGAAACTTCTTGATGTATGAATCCTCCAACCATTCTGCAATATGGTCATGATATGAGTCTGACATGTAAGAGTGTAAGTAAGTTTGGAAAACTTATCAATATTATGGGGACCTGACATAACCATAAGCCAATGCCGAAATGCCCCATCCTCCTGACAATTCTCCAAGTGTTCATCAATTTCTTCACACGGAGGATCTAAAAAAATCATGTGATACTTACTTCCTAGATATTTAGGTAGAAACAAAGCAAGTACGACTTTATCTTTATTATGAAGATTTTTTAGATACGAATCTTCAAGCCATTCTGAGATCATGTCATAAAAATCAGGATGCAAACTATGAATTTGATGAAATGGATATATCAATGGAGAACATATCATAAGAGGATTCATGACATCAGTTAGATTATTGGTTTGAACGATTCCTTTGATGAGATTGATCGTTTCAAAATGTGAAGCATAAACATTAAAATTCGAACTAATCAAAGAACGAATATGCAATGTAGAATATTCGATCTCCATAAGGATGAGTGCATTGTCTTTTTCAAAAAAAAATCGTGTAAAATCATCTTGCAACATGTCATTTTTCCATTCAAGTGATGAAAGTGAAAGAGCATCAAATCTGACTTGATAAGTGTTATGTTTGGAATTAGTTTCACCAAATTTTGGGATATCGAAAAGATTTGATTGCGGTGGCAAAGAGTAAGATACTGTGGGTATGCACATCTTTGAGAGTTGTCTTGGTGATTGATCTTGGTGAGTAGATCTGATTTGGTTGATGAGATTGATGAGACAGGTTGTTGTGATAGGTTTTTGTGATAGGTTATTTGTACAGGTTTGGTGCATGGTTGATGCACTTGCTCATGGTACAGGTTTTGTACATGTTTGGTGCATGGTTGATGCACTTGTTCATGGTACATTTTTTGTACAGGTTTGGTGCATGGTTGATGCACTTGTTCATGGTACAGGTTTTGTACAGGTTGGTGCATGGTTGATGCAATTGTTTATGGTATAGGTTGATTACAGGCTGAGGTATAGGTTGGTGCATGGTTGATGCACTTGTTTATGGTACATGTTGATTATAGGTTGATTGGTATAGGTTTACAGCAGTATATCTCACAGTGATAGTGTGACAGTGGTTCCATCATTCTACTTATATGTCAGGGCGTTTGGACGGAGCAAGGACAAGTGGTTGTATCCACCTTCTAGTTGTATCCAAAGAACATAAGGGGTTGTAGCCTCCTTCTAGTTGTATCCAGAGAATTGGTGAGTTGGAGCTTCCCTCGGGTTGCAGCTTGATAAACTAAGGGGTTGAAGCCTCCTTCCAGTTGCAGCTAGAAAACAAAGGAAGTTGGTGCTTCCAATGAATATAATTCTTCAAAACATATAAGAAAAAGCATTCAATGGTTCTCTCCCACTTTGGGTTTCCACGTAAAACACTAGTGTATTGTGTATGTGCATGATTGTTCATTTGTTCATTACTTATTTACTATACATTTATTGAATGATAATGATACATTTATATAACACTTGGATTATATGGTTAAAAAGGATTAAATTGCTCTATTATTGATTCACCCCCCCCCCCTCTCAGTAATCCAATAGTAACATGGAAACTAGGGTATACATGGGTGACAGTTCATCGAGTCATGTATATGAACCCATATACATGGGAAAAGTGAAGCCTGAACGTGTATATGCATCCCTATACGTGATTGTTACTAAGTTATCTCACGTACAAGTCTGTGAACAAATTTTTTGAAAGGTTTTAACTCAAAAATTCCTTCTCCTTTGTAGGATGGTGATTGAATGGAGGGAAAGGGATCATGAAGAGATGAATGCAATAGTGGGAAGAGATGCAATGGCCCAACTGGAAACAATATTTAAAAGAATGTGTCCTTTATAAATTTTGGGCTCTCAAGGGAATGAGGGATCAAGTGAGGTTACTCCAGTTGCTAGTAAACTACTGGGATCCAAAGACATATTCCTTCAACCTCGATGGGAGACCATTGAGGATTGAAGTGGATTATATATAATTCATCACAATATTGTCTCATCAAGGTGAGGTAGTGAATATCAAGGCCCAAGGGGATGGGGGTGGTATGACTATGGAGGAGTACATTTGCATCGATTGTGTTGCAGGCACAGATAAAGTAGGGAGCCAACTCCCTATTAGAGTGATCAATAACCTAAGCTTAAAGATTGTCGTTCTTGTACTTACATGGATTTTGGGGTTAGCTTTGTTGCACCAAGAATCAAGGGAACTCATGTTCTATGTGGTGCAATGTTTAAGACCCATTGTTTATGAGTAGTGTACCTCAACGTTGGCTAGCATGGAGAGCCTGTTGACGGATTACAAACAAAGGAAAATGAGAAATTTCAGATTTGTATCCATACTTTGTAGTTTTTTCTTTGAGAGGGTTCCAGGTTTGATCCCTAGAGTACATATTACTCCACATGGATAGCGCGATCCAACAATGTCATGGTGGACCGACGTGATGAGGAGGTTAGGAGGTGGTAGGGTGCCAACCCCCTATAATGATGAGTTCTTTTTCTGGGGGTGTCGACATGTCATATCCATTGACGAATACCCTTACGATGGGATTGACTAAAAAGGGGATCCAAAAATTCCTTTCCCACCAGGTTCCACCTACGGTGATATTGGTAAGAAATGTTTTTATATATTTCATTTTTTTTGTTTTTCAATAAAATAAAAAACGCAAACGTTTTTGTATGGTATCAAGTATTAAAAATTGCTTTGTTACACATATGTACATCCGCGACGTCCAAAGGAATTCCCATGACATCGACGAAGGGGCTGAGGATATGAGAAAGTGGGAAGTGACATGGAGAGAGTGCTACAAAATGTGCAGGGGAACCTATCTTGATTTAAGCACATGATTCCTATGGTTCAAGTGGAGGATCTTCCAGAGGAGATGCAGCGACAGGTGGTGGGTGTACCTTGTGTGTGGGTGTGACTCTTCCGGCGTCTCACAAACACTACATGTGTTATCATGATATGCATCCGGCGTAGATGCCATGGTCATATTATATACTGGCCATATATGTATTTTGAGGCGTGAGCCCCATTTTGTACTATGACACCATATTTTTTGAACTCAAAAGTATGAAATATAAAAAAATTTGGTCTTCAACTTTACTGATATATGTTAAAATGTGTAAATGTATGAATGTGTTTTATTTGCTTAGTTATGTGAAAAATGCCAATCTAAAATATAATTATCATATTCATCAGATACATTATTACAAATTCTAGGTATGTGATTATAAGTAAGAAAATCAAAGTATCGTTCCAAAATTTGTACCTATAGGAATCGTCAAGGTAGAGTAGGATCTCGCACATGGTAACTTCCATTCAACTGACATACGACTAAATAAGAGTCTAGAAGAACCTCTAAAGGCCGAACACCATGTGAAATGGCATCACATAATAGCTCTATAATGATTCTATACTCAAACACATTATTCATTGATGGCTCTAGATGAATGCCACCTGAAGACACCAGTTGGCCCTCGGGTGAGTAAATGACCCTAGCGACGGAAGCCATGTTCCATGTATGCCAACTGACACCATCCGTGAATCCTAATTAAAATGAAGACTCCATTGACATCTCCTAGTCAAGGGAAAACTTGATAATAAATCCGATGACACAAAGGAAAATATGTATATACACTAAGATACACTAGTATACAAAGGTCACACCCAAGTTTTGGGCCTCAAGAAAAATACCTTTTAAGGTAGAGCCCATTTCTAGGCTCGGCTAGAAAATTCCCTTCATAATAATCTAATTCATAGGCTCCTTCTCTAAGATGCATCGCATGACATAAGGACTGTGCCACATGGGATTCAACTTGCCTTCCCTCGACGGTTCTTTGGCTTGGTCATAAAGGAGAACCAAGTCATCCTCAATGTACTACCAAGGTGTTATAACCCTAAATTGCACCACACATGCTTACTTGGCATTAGGCCAACTCATATCCTTTCTTTGCCAAAAACATTGTTGAACAACTCTTTGAAAATTCTCTTGAATAAAGGCCCATGCGCCCTAACTCACTACTGCACGCGTGTACATGCTGGCTGACCCAAAACAGCCCATGTGGACCGACAAAAGCATGAAAAAAAGGAAATTTACCGATGGAACAAAAATCTATGGGTGAGTTAACTGAAACTCTCGGCCATGCATGGCCGAGGGTTTGTCCAAAAACCTAGCTCCTTCTAGCCTATAAAAGAAGGGGTAGGGGTACCATTTGAAAGGAGGAAAAGTATAGCAAAGAGACTCTGCCCATTTACGTATTCCATTGTCCCAACCCTTTAGCTTTTCCTAATGCCAAAGGATATTTAAAGCAAAGAAGTTGAAGGAAAGAAGAAGAGGAACCCGGGATCAGGTTCAAGGAGTGGTGGTCGGTCTCAAATTTTGTAAGTTGAATCATTTTAAGTAATAAAGAGAATTCTTTTCCCATCCCAATTCATGAACCTTTTATGGTTTGATTAGTTTATGTTTGATTTCTAACCCGTTAGTATATAAGTAGTATACATGCATAGTTGTTGCTCGTCTTGAATGCAGGTCAGCTTTGGAAGGAGCATTGCGAACAAGTAATCAAGCACAATGGAGGATCGACATCAAATGTCGCTAACGAGGTAGGTTGATCTTTCCATGCATTTACTAAGAAAAGGGGATTTAAATCTAGGGATGAAGGTAGAAAGTAATTTCTATTCGGTCATATCTGCATGCAAAGTCTGAACTGTATTTGCTAGTCCGTAGGGTGTTTTTCCCCAACAACAGAATTGGCAACCATACTGGGAAGAATCTCTAGGGTTCCTGGAAGTTTATTTAGTTTTTGGGTAGTTTAAAGACTATTTTTTCTTGCTTGTCTTTTCTTTTTGTTTCTATACAGTCTGAGCTAGCAGGGAGTTTTGTTTTCCATACCAGTTTTCCCTGACTTTGGCTTGACTGTGTTTTTTGGGACCCACAGAGGTACACACAGCCTGCACAAGGCTTGCACGTGTGTACCCATGCCATAGCCTCTTACAGCCCACATGTGAATGCTAGCTATAGAGGTAGCAGTAGCGTGTAGGAGTTCAGAGAACCTCAGAGGCAGTCCTCCTCTTCCCTGTCAGAATCACATATTCTCAGGGAGTTTTCTGGAATTCTGTCTGATTCTTGTTTGCTAACAGTCCTATCTCAGATTGTTTTTTCCTTATTATTTTTTCCTTGCATTATTTGTTTTTCTATTAGAAAGAGTATCCAAGCCTTCAAGGGATCATGGTTATCAATACCAGAGGTCTCTTCCTGGTTTGGTCTATCTGTTTTCATTTTTTCTTAGAGTTTAGATATACATGCGGCATGTACAAGGTCAACATGCGTGTACACACCCTCTGTCTCTGTTCAGCGCGCGTTTTCACACGTGTTGTTTGAGTAATAGTCGCGTGCTTGTACAGGCTAATGTTTGTTTAGGGTGAGGCAGTCATCTCCTCCTTTGATAAGAAGTATTCCTCTCAGGTGTTTGAATCTATGTTTGAACAGTCAGTAGCATAGGATTATTTTTACCCTTAGCTTGCTTTTTCTCATTTAAAACGTTGTCAGAAAAATAAAAATAAAAATTTTACGTTTTTTAGACAAGTGTGAGAGTCATTGTTTTTACAATTTCTATTGTGTGATTTTTTAACCTGATTCTTTGCAATCTGCGCTTTAAGCCAGAATTGTTTTTCTTGGTTTTTTGCTTGTCGGTATTTTCCCTTTCTTGCTTTACTAGCACTTAAATAAAAAAAAATCTCTTTTCATTTTCTTCTTTGGTTAAAGACTGCTTTTCTGCATCATTAGCTAGGGAAAAGCCTTTTATTTCATAAGTTTTTGCAATTCACTTAGATCATAAGTAGCTCGTAGTCGAGTGAAATTCCTTTGAGTTTGCTGTCCAAAATCTTAAAAAGTTAAAAAATCTTTCTTTTGAAAAGTTGTTGAAATTTTGCATTCAGTAAAAGTTTTGTTTCCAGCTTTTTTATTCATTTTTTTCTTTCATCTTCTACACATCATTAGTTTCACACTCATACCCCTTGACGTAAGAGAAAACCATAAAAGTAACGCTAAATTTAAAATCTACTAGACTTTTATGTTTGTAGGGTTCACAAACTAGTTTAGGACTAGGGCCTTGGATTAGGTTGGAGAGGAAACTCTTCAAGGCCATTTAAACTCAAACATTGGAGTCTGAGATAGGGAGTGTCTAAGTCTAGTTTCATGGAAGTTATCTAGGAACCCCCTCTAACACAGGGGATAAACACGAGGTCACGTGCGGAAAGGTAGCGGAGATAACCCCTCCAAAGATGGACCAATCGTAGTGGAGAACACATATAGAGGGCTTGTTTTGGGATTCCATCGTTTTCATTTTCCACGGGGCTTCGTGAGTCTCGAATCCATTCGAGGTCCTCATTTGTCTTCCATACTATTTTCTCTCAATACCCTTGATAGGTTTCGGGCTCTATACCTTGCTCATTGTGGTCTACCTGACTTTCAACTGTACCCACCTGGTGACTGTTCGCGTGTTGGCAACCTAGTTGCCAATCTTTGTTAGGGACATACACATGTGACTGCAGGGGTATACTGTAGTACCTAGGATAGAAATCAGGCCATTATTTGAAGAGTTTACCTAGAGGGTGCTTCCGTGTTCAAGTTTCACTTGCACCGGTAAGTTTCTCTAGTGTTGGTTGTTGTAACTATTCTTCCAATTAATTTAGTGTTTGCTTGTCTTATCTTCTAGGGACTTTTTTCTTAGTGTGTGTTACTTTTGATCATTTAGACTACCTTAGAGTGTCTTGGATCTTCTCACACAGTGGAGGATCCCGAGCTCCGCCGGTCACGAAGGCTTCTTGGCCTGCCGCTGGTTACACTGGAGCCACCCCCGCCACCATTAAGGCAGAAGCTAGACCAACAAGGGTCTTTTGAAGCGACCCGGTTACAAACCATTGTGCCTGAACAACCCTTGGAGGAATCGACCATTTTGGACCTTGAAGAAACCGCTCTTGGCTCGGTTGAAACCCCAACCACTGATCTCTCGGCACCTTTCATTGTACCAATTCAATTTCATGAGTGCCAGACAATGTCGCACACAACAATGGAAACAAATGTTGTTACTTCTTCTGGGAATTCTTCAATTCCCACCACATTTGTCACCACAGGAGATTCATCTCCTAACCTACCATCATTGGTCTAAGCCACAATGGTCTCAACCGCAACTACTTCACACAGTGGTCCGAGCCCGTCTTTGGCGGCGACCACAACCCCTTTCACACCTAGAGTGACAGGCCCTCTATTTTCATATGGTATGCCTAGTTCGGGTACAAGTCATGTACTTTCCTACTCCACCTTACAAACTTTGGGTCTGGGGGCAGGGAGCTCTAGCGCTCCTCTGCAAGGTCACATGGGGGGCACTCCTGTCCCTTTTAACGCTTTTCCTTATGCAGGAGGTCATATCCCTCCTTCGTCCCCTTCACTCAGCGGTTCACATCAGCAATCCGTCGGGCAACCTACACACAATAGTTTATTTGGAGAGGGGAGTCAAGGACCACCTTTGCATAGTATGATGGTAGGTTCGACACCGTTTTCTTGGAACAAAACATTTGGTAACAACACCTTCTCGTCAGCCATTTTCCCGACTGGGGGAAACCCCATCTTTGGACAATCTACTCCTAGGCAGGGTACTATTCCTGTACAGGGGGAAAACCTAGCAATACCTTGGAATTCAGGGCAAGGATCCGTTCCATCCTTCGGAATTTCAATATGGGGTAATTATTTCCACAATCAATGGAACCCCGGACAAACTACTATGCCTATCCCCACGGGACCGGCATCGGGTAATCCTTCCCAAATTCCTTCGAATACAATGCATGCCCAACAATCCATGTCCTATTTGGGAAATCAGTTGATGATGTCTCCATAGATGCAAAATCCTTACGCTGGCCAGGGCCATGGTTTCTACCAGAATTCGGGCCAGCAGACAAAATTTTCCTGGCAACCTAGTGCCAGTCAAACTCCAGGACCCTTTTTCCCAGGTTATCAGCAGCAACCCAAACTACCATTCCTGAAAACTTTACACTTGCCAGATTTGACAAGGTTATTGAATGACCCTATTTGTCACAATCCGCGTTGGCCTCCTATGCCGACGAAGTTGCCTTCGGACATTCCAAAGTTCGAAGCCAAGCCTAATGAAGATCCAGGAGATCATGTGACTACCTTTCATCTTTGGTGCTCATCTAACTC